>VUYV01000220.1:871606-1130297 GCA_008711295.1 Anarhynchus alexandrinus
CCCCCCCCCCCCCCTCCAGACATAGAAGTTATGAACAGTTTCTTTGCTGGAGTTGTGTTGTGTTTGGGTTTTGTTGTGGGTTTGTGTTTGTTTGGTTTTTTTTTTCCCCTCCCTGTTGCAATTTTCTTTTGAATTTGTAGAAATGAGGAGAAATGATACACTTACAAAAAGAGATATCATTAAAAGACGATTAAAACTTAAGAGGAAGTGGCAATTTCCTGCTGGCATAAAAATTGTGCTTGTCTTCTGTAGGAACAATTTTTGAGAGCAATGTTTAGCTAAATTAGAGTGGTAGCTAGAAAGCAATATTGATCACGAAGGCTTTTGCTTTCGTTTTCTCCTTCCCCCAGTATATATATGTATATTTATTTATTTTTTTAGTGATGGTGGTATACCACCAGAAGATGACCTGTTTTTAGTAAACAGTTTTAACTATTCCCTCCAAATCATTTGTCAGCAATTGAGTGGTTTACCTCAAAAACTAGCAGTAGGAAAGAATTTGTTATTCAGGTCACTATTAGAAGAGTTGTTCTCTGTACTGGATTTCTGTTTCTAAAATTACAAGTTGGTCAGCATCTAATCAGTTTTGAAGCAGTTTAACTGCATGAATCCTAAGATTTGATTTTTTTGGCATCTTAAGCCTAGAAATAGCTTTTTTCGGTCAGAGTTTTAAAACAGAAGTGCTGGTGTAACATGAACTATTAAAATGCAGTAATGCAATGCAGTTAAGTAGTCTTTATCGATACAATCCTGACTTTATTTTAAATGTCATTAGAATATATTTAGTATTTTCAGATGAAGTAGATAAATACATTTATCTATATCCAGTAATCACATCAAATTCTGATACAACCTTTTTGAAATTAAAAGTGTAAATTTGGTGTGGTTTGGTTTTTTTTTAAGATATGGTAGGATTAAGTTTCATGGTTGCAATCCAGTAAAGCTGATGCACTTGACTAGCCTGATGCTTATGAGCCATGGACTTAAATAAGATTGCTCATGTAAATACAGTTAGGCCCATAAATCTTTGGAAAATCAAGGCCTAGGTGTGCAGCTTCAGTGAACACCAAGTATAAACATAAATCCTTCATGTGTTGCTGAAGTCAGTGTTCCTATTTGCTGATTATAAGTGACTTTAAGTGTTTCTTTAAGAAAATAATTTGTATATGCTATTATATTCACTGCCACAAAAGAAAATTCTATTTTTCGAAATAATCCTAGAATCAGATAAGGTGTAGGTGAGTTTTGTTTGCTTGTTTTGTTTTTGTTTTTAATAAAGGTATTACAGCAGTGATTTGTACTTACCCTCTTGATATGGTTAGAGTTCGTCTGGCGTTCCAAGTAAAAGGGGAACACAAGTACATGGGAATTATCCATGCATTCAAGATGATTTACACAAAGGTATTTTTTCTTTTAATCTTCAGTCCTGTCAAAGCAAAATGTGCTCATTAAAGAACGTTGCACTGCACTGAAAGTAGTGGCTTTGTGGAAAATAACATGACTTCATTGCGTGCTCATTTGATTTTTTAATGTAAAAAAAAATATCTGGATGCTTCCTACTTAAGCTGCTAAGATGTAGCTAAGACTCATGTAAGTGGGAGGTCAAAAACAGCAGAGAAGTTGTTTTTCAAGAACAAGTAGTAATGATACAAAAAAATTTGGGGAGGATGGATGTGTATAATGTGGAAATGTCTCCTAGGTTATGATGTTGGATGTAGATTTTTCTCCTTCATTTTCACTTTTCTATCTCCCATGGAACTAGGCAGTTGTCCCCTGAATTCTTTAGGCACAAGAAACGGATCTTGTTAGCTCCTTGGTGCTAGATGATGCTAGTCAGATTGCTATCATGCGAATCTGTATGAACAGTCGTATAACTTGTTAAAACGTTTGTTGTATTTCTTGCCACAAATGTACTTGTATTTTTCTTTCAAAGGAAGGTGGTTTTAGTGGGTTCTACAGAGGGCTGATGCCAACTGTTGTAGGAATGGCGCCATATGCGGGTAAGTTGAAAACAGAACGTGGCAGTTCTTCAGCAGTTATGTGCAGTACTAAATGTACATAATATATTTGCACATCTAGTTAATTAGCTTCTGTTAAAATCAAGGATTCTGTTTTTAACTGAATGGAGAGGGGAGGCCAGTAGAAGCATTTGCAACTGTTCAATCTTTATCTAGAACTGATCAACCTGTGTTAAAGCATCTTCAATAAGCAGAGCCTAGCTTTTGTGAAACTTGGACTTGAGGGGGAGAGAGGTAAAGTAGTGGTTCTTTCTCTTCTGCTTCCCGGTTTTCCCACAAGAAAGCATGGAGGATATTTCTCTCAGGCAGATTCGAGCGAGCTGAGCGCTCGATAGATGGAGACTTAGAGCTTTTGCATTGGCTCCATCTCCTGGTGACTTTTATGTAAATACTTAGACAAGCTAAAGCAGTGGGTGACGGGGGATGGAGGAACATCAGAACTGCCCAGCTAAACTACATTCATATTTAAAAGATGACAGATGTTCTTCAGTTAAAAAGACCTTAGGAGTCTTAACAGCAATCCGGTAATTTAAATCCCACAGTCTAGCTTATTTAAAGCATTCTTTGAATGTTAATTATAAACACTAATTCATTTGGACAAAAGTTATTGTAGAAGTTCAAAATATTGTCTGTTTCTTTTTGCTTAAGAAAAACTTCTAAAAGAATTGGAAAATAGTTTCATTTTGTAATTGCAGCTTTTTGTTTATGATGATGATGCATCGACAAATAGATTGCTTTTTTATGAAAGTGCATAAAATTAAATTTCCTTTTAGGTTTTTCATTTTTTACCTTTGGTACCTTAAAGAGCATTGGACTTGCTCAAGCACCTAACTTGCTTGGACGGCCTTCATTAGATAATCCCGATGTCTTAGTTTTGAAAACACATGTAAATCTGCTGTGTGGTGGCATAGCTGGAGCAATAGCTCAGACGATATCGTAAGTTTGGGTATTGTTTTTTTTTCTTTTTTTTTTTCTATATAGTTGTTCACTGTAAAGAAAATTTTATCTGAGAATATGATCTTATGTTAGTCTAATTATTGGTAAGCTTTTTAAATCAGGTTAATCAGACACTGGAATTCAGTTATTCCCTGTTGTTTCATTTACTAAATATCTATTTAATCTTCAGAGTCTTTAAAGATATATGCATTGAGTCAATTAAACAAATTCAGACAAATCTCCTAAAACCAGTTGGAATCTTGTTTGGTAAGCTTTGAAATTTTGACCATGAACATAATTTTCAGAATTTTATTATTCCAATTTATTTTCAAGGCAATGTAACCTGTGAAGCCATTGAATTTAAAAACAACACCCCCCCTGCCCCCAAAACCCCAAGTCTTAGATATTGTATTTGGCATTAATTTTTTTAATTACTTTGCCTGCTTTCTTCATTCTCATGCTGTCCTTGTCATATTTTATTTTGTCCATAAATTAATTTAATGGACTTATATGGCATCAGTTTTTCACTAAATCACTGCATTACAAATGTCATTTTCTCTTAATCCTTAAACTGTTAATTTTATTTTTGATTCAGGTGTCTTCCCCCTCCAGCGTTTTACAGACTGTTTTATACTCTCATCTGATCTTCATGGGTCTTCCTTACTCGTGCCAAATGGAATATATTAAGAGATCTGATTTGCTGGTTTTGGTTGTATAGGGGAAGTCTCCCTTTTTGGAGAACTTTCAGCTGTGTTGAGAATCTGAGCCGTATTCCTCACTCACTGAAAAGGGAGCTTGGAGGTTGCACATGGACTTCTTTGTATTCTTTTTTAAACAATATTCATATAGTCATCACACATCTGGTTGAACTGCTGTTCAAATATCTCCTCTGTAGATATCCCCTTGATGTAACTCGTAGGCGAATGCAGTTAGGAGCGGTTCTCCCAGACTCTGAAAAGTGCCTGTAAGTATTTTCTTTTCATCCATAGTAACTGAATTAATTCTTAGATGTCTGAGCAAAGTTACTTAGTTTTAAAGTTTAAAACAAAACAAAACCCAAACTACTATGCTGTTGATTTCTTCATTCTTTTAATGAATTAAATTTCCACACAGCAAAAGTTGCCATTATCACTCTGGGGTTAAAAAAAATAACTGAAATCACAATGGCACTTTTGTTAGTAATACTGTGTTTGTATTAGTGACATATCTTGTTTTTATTTGAACTCAACTTGCGATGTCTGTCTGTAATATCAGCAGGATACCTGAGAGACTGCATGCTTCTACTGAAGTGAAATGTTTCAAAATGTTTTTAATGGTGCAGAATCTGTTCCGTAAGATGATTTTGCATAATACTATTTTATTTGACCTTTCTTGCATTTACAGCAATGTCCCACACCCCACACATAGTTGGAGTTACTCAGGTTTTTTAGTCATATGCTTCAGTCCTGTAGAAGTGGAAGTACCATAATATCCTTAAAATCATGGTATTAAATGAGGTGTCATCTTGAAAAACTTCCTGAATTTCAAATTGCCTCAACCAAATTCAATTCTAGGACAGTTTTATCTTGGTTACTTTCAATCTTGTGGAATTGTGTATGTCTGAATCCAGCATCATTCAGTGTGAACCTCCTGTGTGGCAAACTACATCTTACTAACAGTAGTCTGTCTTAGTGACCTTTCATAAACAACCTAGATGTTGCCTACTGTGAAAGTTGCTGTTCTGTTTTCCTTACCAGCCTTAACATTGTTTTTGCTTTGCTATTTTCCACTCCAGCTACTTCTAAAATAAAAATGTGTTAATTGTTCTTGGGGTTTTACTTTCTGCATTTTTGAGAACTACTTTTATGGACAGTAGGCTTCTCAATTCAACAGTACTGTTCTGAGCATGTTTGGAGAGAGCTGTGCCTTGAATAGATGTCTATATCTTCAGAGGATGAGAGGATAAAACAAGTAGGGAATCTTGAAGCTTTGGAAGCATATGGAAGATGTTCTCAAAGAACAATGTCTTTAATAGCTTGGAACTATTGAGCACCTTATAGATTTTTACATTGCTTTGCATTTAACACCCATTTGCTCAGTTTCAATACAAGTATGTGAGGAAAATCGTTCTCCTTACATATACCCTGCAAATTCTGCTTTTAATAAGGTCAAATATTTTATACTTAACCTAAATTCTAGCAATTTGGTTTTGAGAGAAAATATTGGGTCTTTGTCATGGTGGAGGAAGCTACGCACCTGAAAGATGTAGAACACAGAGCTAAACATAAATTTTATATGCAGACCTTTAGAAAGATGGGTAGTACGATCAAGTGCTTAAAGAAAGAGAATGGGATACAAGCCTAAATACTGATCTTTAATGGAAGTGTGTGTGCTACACTGGTCAAATTGGGTTTCTGCTACTCTGCAATACGTTTGTAAGAATAATTGATGCTTCTCAACGCCTTCTTGCCAGATAGGCAACAGAATATGCATAGCCATTCTGTTGTAAAATGTCTTACTATGTCTTTTAGGGCAGGTGTTTTCAGACTGAAACTTCTTTAGATGGGATTGCACTGTTTTCTTTCCAGTTCCCAGTCCTTTTGCCCAAATTTCTTGCAGAAGCTCAGACTGTCTTCTGAGTCTTCAAAAGACTATAATGCTTTGCTATATGGAGTCCCATGGCTTTTTCTCCATAGATAAGAACCAAGTAAAACAAGTGTCTTGTATTTTAAAGAAAGTGATTTTGTCTATTGACTATGTGTGTCCAATAATGATTTGAGTTGTTATTTTTCCAGTACAATGGTGCAGACACTGAAATATGTGTATCAACAACATGGAATACGAAGAGGATTATACCGTGGTTTATCTCTGAATTATATTCGTTGTATTCCTTCCCAGGCTGTGGCTTTTACCACATATGAACTTATGAAACAATTCTTGCACCTCAACTAATTTTTTTTTTTTTAAAGACTTTTCTGTAAAACTACACTATCGGGCCTCAAATTATATTGGTGAGTAAATTACTTGAAGTTTGAAAAAGCTATCTCTTACTGTGGAACTGCTGTTGTCTGACATTTGTATGTGCCAAAATGTGGTTAATTTCCTGGAGTCAAACCAGGAGACAGATCAAAATAAACATTAGTTAGCTATAAACATTTTTTTTGCACTTGATCTTCTAGGCTTCATTAGATTAATGTTAAGAATTACACACTTTTAAAACTACACCCACATTTTGTACGGGTTTCAAGCTGTTAGTTATTTAGCTTTATCACCATTCCAGGAGTTACACACGATTATATTGCTTTTTAAGCTAGTAGTTAGACATCTGTTCTTCTTTAACAATTAAACTGATTTGAACAAAATGCAATGATTTTCATAGTTGCCAGCTCTGCAGAAGCTGAACTCAGCAGACCACAACTTGAGCATCTTTTCATTCTTTTTTTGTACAAGCTTTCTGTATGCAAGAACAATGCATATATCTTCAGATAGGTACATATGAAAGTCTCTTCATCCATTTCAATAAATAATAACAAGATGTATTTAACATTATTAGAAATCTTGCAATTTGGAAACCAGTGTCTTGGTATATGTTCTATTCTAAAAAATGCTGTATGTACACAAGTAAAACCAGAGGGAACTTTTATGAGTGACAAGTGCTAGAAACGATCTTCTTAAGGCAGTTAGCATGGGCCTAATCTTACAAGGCATTTCTGTACCTTTTCTGTGGAGCTGAATGTTCTCAATTTGGTTTTTTGAAGGCTGAATATTTTATGTACTTTCCAGTACTAGCTCATGTAAACAGGTTTGTCCCTACCTTAAAATACGGTGACAAACATGACTGCATGCTGCAGCATTTACTTATTTAGGCATACGGACCATATTCAACCTCTCACGCAGGAAAAGAAAATGAAGACTGTATTGGAGTCAGTAGATGTGTATATGTACTGTTTCTAAAGTATGGTATGCAATAGATTATCACGTTTTCCTCCTTCTACAGTTCCTTTTGTAGAGGGAATTATTTTCCAGACTTGTTTATACATGAGTTGCATTGGTACTCTTGATTTTATTCACTTGATTCAGGAAACTGTAAAGCATTTACTTTAAGTGATGTAAGTTATTTATTTATTGTAAATATTTTAGCAGTGTCTTTTAAGAATTGGTAATGGTTATGTTAAGTGGTGGATGGCAAGATTGAATTGCTTAATTTTGACAAATTTGACAAACTGGATTTTGAGTTATATATTCAATACCAACTTTTGTGGCTCAATTTTTTTCAGTTTCTTAAAACTATGTATTTCTTTGATATTTAACAATGTAGCTATGGACAGAGAATGAGATGTATTTGAATTTATTTTATTAAAAATTTTGAACTCATGTCTTTGTGTGATTTGTATGTGTTGCAGCCAGAAAGAATGTGTGTTTCTGGAATTATCTGTATGTTTGCCCTTGTGGGTAAATCTGCATAACATTGTCATTCTTAATTAAGAGACAATAAATAAGACTTTTAATCTGATCCTTAGTTTCTCTTAAAGGAAAACTAACCAATATCACAGTGAATTTTTATCTTTTAAAAAGTCCTGGAAATAGAGCTAAATCCACTGTATTTTTTTAAAAAAAGATGTGCCATTTTTCTTTCCTGTATTGTTTTACTGTGTGAGCAAATAAACATCTTCTCAGGTGCCAGTTCTTTGCCATGTTAATACTGGTAAGGATGTTTGGAGTTCTACATCTTAATTTTACTAAAAGTGATATATTTGAGGAACTCAAATAGGTTTGAGCTACGTCATGAAAAGTAAAGTAGTTCTTATGCAAAATAAAAAAGAACCCAGCGTATTCACTCTTGAGAGGAAAAGACCAGGAAAAAGTGTCCCCTAAATAATTGAGCGGGATATTGAGTGTGAAAAATAGACACACTGGATGAAATTGTGCTGTATTTTCAGGATTAGTTTTTCAAAATAAAATTTAAAAGTGTATGAATAATTTTAGTTTTGGAAGCATTTTAATATTTTTGAACAAGGTCTATGAAAGAAAAATACTTTCACCCAGGGGCTAGATGGGAGGAGACTGGCGTTTCCATTTTATTTTTATTTTTAGTAGCGATTTCTGACTCTTTCTGGAAAGCTTATTCAGGTGTTTCTTATTCAGTTAGAGCATAGAATTCATAGAATTTATTTAGAATATCTGACTACCACAATGGAAACATGGGACTTAATTGTAAATTCCTTCTTTCTCCAGTGACAGCTCTATGGATTTTAGGCCTATCTAATTTTAGCCAGTAAAAAGTACAAGATTAAGCTCCAGCCAAGCTCATTTCTATGCCTTAATCACATACTTTCTAAATATTGTTCTGTGTACTTTTTCAGCAAATGGAAGGGGCCTGAATTTTCTGTTTCTGTCTTTATTTCCTAAAAATCCATATCATAATCTCATAACTAATAGTCCTGCCCAGTGAAGTAATTATTTTTGTGAAGAACTGGTTACATAGCCTTGGATAATATTTTTAAACTCTTAAACCTGCCTATTTCCAATACTCTTTGACATAGAAGTAGAAAAGAAAGCCTCACCTTTTTTAGGACTCCTTCAGGTGAGACAGTCTCATACAGGCTTATCCATGATACTTCTTCAAAATCTCAGTCTCGGGGGACTTTGTGTATAGTGATTAAACATTGTGTCTTTAAAACAAACCCCATACTTCATCTCCACATTGTTACAGTTGAAAATTTTGCCTGCTGTAACTAAGGCATTTATGTATGACCAATAGTGCAGTTTGCTGTCATTACATAGAAAAGTTCCACATATTTGAACCTTTTTTTTTACAATAAATAATTCCAATGTCTCTTTGTATTTATTTCATTACTAATATTCTCCAGATGGTTTTTGTTGCTCGTCTAAATGAGCTGAGACCTCAAGGTGGACAAATTCTATTGACACTCATCAAATTTCTCCCCTCCCCTGAAAAAGGAGCATGCAAGGCACTTGTAATAAGTCTCACATTTGCAAATCTAAACAACTATATCTTTTCAGTTCAAACAAGTATAAAAGAAAAGATCTCTGTGCTTGGGTCTTAACTGTGGGGTTTCTTCTGTGCAATTAGTGCAAGTGAGTCTGTTCAGCCTGGAGATCTCTGCTTCAGGGACGTGAGTGACAGACTGACCCCTGAGCATCCTCAGAGTGGATCCCAGCATGCTGCAGGCTGGTCTGAGTTAGGTTTCCTGTACTCCCTCCTTTCCACTCCTGTTGGCAGGATCTGACCTGTTCTTTTACCATGGTGCTAGCACAGTTGCATAGTAAACCAGTTCAGGAAGCTAACTGATTTATTTGCAGCTAATTTATACTGGTTTATTCTGCTGTTTAACTGCACCTTTGGGTGCTGTTATTTTGCCTCATCTAGGGTAGGTGGACTACATACCATGGTGCTTCCACTGATGTAATGAAAGGTTAACCCACCAAAAGAAATTAATGGATTTTATTGGAGTCATCTTAGTGAACCAGCTCACGCTGTGGCTGCACGCTTGCTGGATCTGATGCAAGATAAATTTAATTTCAGATTTAGCTTTAGGAATAAACTTGCCACCTGGGGTGGCAGCAGGCAAGTATATATTACTGAGTCAGTTGCTGGGGAAGACACAGCTGTAGGTTTCCCTCATAGATTTCCCTGATTAAATCTGTGGTCTAAAAAATGTGGGCATATACAGAATGTTAACTATTTATAGATAGCTAACTCCCTGTTTGTCACAGGATTGGAAGGAACAGGTTTCGTTATGTTGTGATAACAAATTTTTGATAATAAATTCCTGAACTTACACAGTTCAAACTTGAAGAATGCTGATGTATCTTAAAATTGTAAGAACATTTTTTTCAACCACTGATGCCAGAAAGAATTAAGAGCAATAGTCCAAATGCTTTTACTACAACTTTTGGTACTCAAGTAAGGTTTGGTATTTTTCTGGATTTCACAGACTCTCTGTGGAGATTCCCTGGACTGCTTGGATTTTAGCTAACTTCAAAAAAAATATTTAAAGCATAGTTTGTACTTTTATAACCATATTATTTTAAGATACTTCTTAGTGTGTGTGAGATGTACAGGCAAATGAAAGATACTACAGAACCCAAGGTTATCAAGTGTACAAAGTAAAAGTATTTATGTAATCTCTTTTAATACCATACCAAATTATGTAACTGTGCCTTTAACAGTATCAACATCTAACTTAAATTACATGTAAGCTTATATTAGAGGTTTTGCAATGGAAAGCGACATTAATGTAGTTTACTGCATGCATTTCAGGACTGTCCCAAAGAAAAGTAAAGGGGCTAATTTAAGTATGTTCTCACCTTTTAGTATTCAAGCTTTGATCCTCTGTTGGGGTGTTTAACCATTGGCCAAAACTGTCGTCTTTGCAGGTCTGGAGCCTCATAGTGTTTCCCAATGTTTGGCTACATTAAAGAGATAAAAGACCAAGCTCTTAATACATAATTTTCCTGACATTTAAACTACAGAACAGTCATACTGATGTATTAAGAATAGATTTAATACCTGTGTCCTTCAGTCTTTGCTAGAAGGGATGGTCTCAGATCCAGAATGCTTTGTAGTGGTTTTGTGGCCAAAAAAACCCCAAAGAAGTGAAATCTGTGTATCTGAAATGTCTTTATCTCCTCAGAAAGCCTCTGTCAGTGAACGTCACCAAACATAACAGGTTCTTATCAGAGAAGAAGTTCGACTCTTGGGCTGAGAGCCTCCCATAAGCGGTGGGGAGTGATATTTTACCTCATCTTACCGCACCGGTATCAGGAGAGGGGCCACGGTCGTAACAGCACTTGGCGCTGTGGAAATCAACGACACGGGGGGCCTCAGAACTACCGTCTCCAGCACAGCTGTACCCGCACCAGATCACTGCCACTGCTCCCTCACGGCCTCCTCGCGCCTCCAACCCCTCTGCCCGCGCGCGGGAAGCGCGTGCCCCGCCCCACCCTGGCGAAGAACCGCCCTCCCGGCACCTCCCATTGGCTGCGCGAGCGCTCTCTCCGCCAGTGAGCGAGCTGGGAGGGACGAGGGGGCGGGGCTTCTCCGGAGGCGGGAGGGGAGTGTGGTTGTACTGCGCCTGCGCCGCGGCGGGGTCCTGTGGGGCGCGGGGCTGAGGGGATCATTCTGACTGATCGCTCGGTGCGCGGCGGGGCCGGGTTGCGGAGCTGAGGTGGGACGAACCGTGACGAGCGGAGGACCTGCTCATGGCGGAGAGGTTAGCGGCGGGAAGAAGAACGAGTGGGTGGAGACGGCCGCGAGCGCGGGGAGTTTGAAATTTAATAAAGTGGGGCGGGCTCGCGCCTCCCTCGGCCCCTCCGGCTCCCTGTGGGCGAAGGCAGAAAGGAGCCCTGAGGGCCGCCGCAGCGGGGACGGCGCGGCACAAGCCTTCGCGGGGATGGGGGAGAGTTTGGAAGTGCTGGGGGCTGCCTGGAGTAACCGGTGAGAGGAGCCCGCCGCCGCTTAGCGAGTAACGGGTGTTTGCGCTGGGCAGGGGTGGGCTGCGGGGCTTGGTGCGGGCGTCTGGTGTGAGCCCTGTCCTTCTCTGCGCCCTGCAGCTCTAGCAGGCATCGCTCGGCGTCAGGAGAGTGGCTGGTCTGACCGCTCTGTCGGAAACTTTGGCCGTTGGCCAGAGGAAAACAACCTTAAATACCATTTTTCTAATTGTGTTGAGGTTAAAGGTGTGCGTGGGGGGAAGTTAGCTGTGTTTGATGTACTTGGGTGATAGTGGGAATTCTTATGTGGAATTCTTTACAACGTCCAAAGAGATACAAGCTTTCTCACAAGCTCTGGGTTGCCATACTGTTATAATTAACTTCTAAATGAACACGAATACATGGACACCAAAAGAAAGCAATAGCAACTTACTTAATATTTATGTCTCCTTCCTTATTTCTCATATGTCCAAATGATTGTTTTTCATCCCTGTCATTCAAAGAGACAATGAGGGAACATTACTAGAGAGAAGATTTCCTACGCCCTACCTGTATAGAACTAAAAAAACCACACTAAATGTATATAAAAATTGAAGAGTGTTAAAGTTGGGTTTATTCTTGAAGCTTCCCTTCTTCTTGTATATGGGTTGGCTGTTTTCTTTTCATATAGTGTTATATCTTCTCATTAATGAGTTGTTACTTCAGTTTTCAGAAGAAAGTGACTGACTCCCCTGACACAATACTTAAGAATGGGTTGAACAACAGATACCGGGTGTTGGAAGTCAGCATAATACAGAGAAATGGAAGTGACCCTGAGAAACACTTGACCATTACAGCATCTCCGTCACTGGATGATACAGAACTGTGCATTCTTAGGAATGGCTGGTAATTCATACAAAAATGTTGATGTCTGAAAAGAGGATGAAATACTGGAATATTAAGTCAGTTTGCTTTGTGTTGCATATGAGATGAGTTTTACTGTCTTAAAAGTGATGTGAAGTCCTGAAACAACCTTCATCTAATGTAGTATTAGCAGTATATTAGTGTAATGGATATTTATCTTGAGAGAACTGATGTCATGTAACTTGTGTTGAGTGGATATTGCTACCTTAAAGTTTTAATGTGTCTTTGTACTAACAAACAGCAAGACAAGAAACTCTAAGCAGGCTATTTTGTTTAAATATTGTCTTGCAACAATTAGAAGTGTTCTTCTAAATTATGTACCCTCATTGTACATACAAATGTACAAAGCTATGTCTGTGAAACATGGGGTTTTACAGAGTGTTAAAATCATCTTAGCTTGAGCTCTACTGCAAAAGTTTTTTTTCAAGTAAGGATAGAATTCTAATTTGGGGGTTTGTGCATTGCATGGGGTGTTACAGAAGAAAAAACTAGCTTAGTCTTTTGAAACACGTGGGTGTGCATGTGCTATTGGGCACTGCTTTCGATTTTTCCATGCGAGCCTGAAAGATGGGAGAAAAGTATAAGACTCCATTTATTGAAGGAAGAAATATCAAAGACCTCAAGCCCTGAAATTTCTAAATCAATAAAAATAGTTTTAGATTTTGCTGAGCTTCTGAAACAAGTAGAATTATTAAGTAAAAAGGTAGATCTCATGTAATGAAAAAGTAGTATGCCAATATAAAACAATGATGCTGAAATGGCTTGATACATGAATCTGTAATGACTTGAAGTCAACAGGATTTCCCTACATTCCGGCTGTCCTGATGCATGGTCCAGTACTTGAAATGTTGTTTTGTCAGTAAAAATTCCTTTATTCACTTTCAGAATTTATTTAGGTCAACTTCTTAAAAAAGAATCACAATATTCTCCTGTTTCAAAGTATGTTGAATCTGATATATTAAGGTATAATTTCTAATACATTTTATCCGTAGCTTGCAAACAGTGGTTCAAATGTATTATGTTACAGGGAGTCCATTCCGGTTGTTCCAGGAGACATCATTCATTTAGAAGGGGAGTGTAACTCTGGTACCTGGTTAATAAATGAACAGTCTGGATACCTGGTTCTTTACCCAGATCTGCTGCTTTCTGGCACTACGATATCGAACAGTATTCGATGTATGAGAAGAGCAGTGCTTAGTGAAAGGTTTCGGGTAAGTGTTAATTCTAGAGCATCAAGCATATTAATGGGTTACTGTTCCATTGAGACTGGTGGTTTAGCTCAATATTAAAACTGGCTGTGGTGCTGTATTACAAAATGTCATTATTAGCTAGCCATAATGCTTCCAGCGTAGAATAATTTGGAATGGAAACTGTCTGTCTCTGGTTAAACTTCTTGTGTTTTTTGAGAATTGAGGCTGAAATAATCCTGTATGCTTAATATAGCTAATGGGACAAAGAAGTGGTCTTCCCACTTAAAATTCTGGCAACTTTTTTGATAATCTCTTGCCACATTTTCTGTGGATATGAATCCTTTGGGAGGGATATGCCTCTTGTCGACCATATGAAAACATAAGCACCGTTGGCCAAGTTAAAAGCCTCTGAAGAAATCAGCCAATTCAGTTAAGAATAGGTGTGGGCTGATTCTGGAATCTGAATCCAGCTGCTGAAACTTGGAAATAGGAAAAATTTCTTGTGGCAGTGTCCTTGCTGATATGTGGTTGGCAGGGAAGCAACAGCTGCCAGTTTCAGCTGAGGAAAACTTCCAGACATGGTAGTAGTATAAATGCAAATGGGCAAGGGAGTCGTAATGGAGTGGTAAGCAGGCTGGCTGGGAGCCTGTGACTGAAACAAGAAAATTAAGTACAGGAGATTAAGACTGTGAAATGGTGTCAGCCCTTCATTAGAGGAGTAATGGGAATAAACTAATCGTTTGGGAGGGACAATGCAGAGGGTTCTGACTCTGGGGTAACACCACTCCCCATTTGTGAGTGCAACCTGCAAGTGCCAGGTCTATAAAATGTGCCAGGTCTATAAAATATACCAGTAAGTACTTAAACCACAGTGATTAGGTTTCCAGTTGTTTGGTGGTGGCTCATGCAGAGGTCATAACTTAGTACCACTTTCAATTCTTAGGAGTCTATAGTGCCCAGTCCTGGTGACAGTTAGATGGCCTTCTGAGCCATTTTGGCGATAAGTACCTAAAGGGGGCTTACAGGAGAGCTGGGGAGGGACTTTTTACAAGGGCATGTACTGATAGGACGAGGGGGAATGGCTTCAGACTGGAAGAAGGTAGATTTAGATTAGATATTAGGAAGAAATTTTTCACACTGAGGGTGTTAAGGCACTGGCCCAGGTTGCCCAGAGAAGTTGTGGAAGCTCCATTCCTGGAGGTGTTCAAGGCCAGGCTGGATGGGTCTTTGAGCAACCTGGTCTAGTGGGAGGTGTCCCTGCCTGTGGCAGGGGGGTTGGAACTCGATGATCTTCAAGGTCCCTTCCAACCCAAACCATTCTATGATTATATAAGTGGAATAATTTTGTGTGAGTTGGTAACACACAGGAAACTGCTTCATGCAAAAAATAATATCTGTAAGATTGTAAAGGTAAGCATTTGTATTAGGGAATACTGCTATTAATACTGCCCACAGGCAAAACTTGCTCAAAATTAATTTTAATCTGTGCCTTTGTTTCTCAGCTGTCAATCATGTAGGGATTGTATCCTAACATTATCAGGGTTGGGGTAAAAATGAGCGATTAAGCAATAGGAGACCCCCCTTTCAATTTTGCTGTTTTCACAGTCAGGTTTAAATAGATACTAATTTGTGAGGTGAAAGCTGTAATGATCGTGCAATTAAATAAGTGCAGTCCCTCATACACAGCAAATAAACCCCAGAAATGTTATAGAAAAGTTGGCATGAAGTGGGTATAAGTTTTCATGTACATATATGTATCATATAACATCTGTTGCAGGGCTCAGAGTCTGGTTCGCGCCAAACACTCATTGGTACAATTCTTCATGAAATTTTCCAGCAGTCGGTAACAAATAACTTGGCAAAAGAAAAAGTAGAAGAACTAGCAAATAAAATTGTATATGGACAAAAGTATCTCAAAGAAATGTAAGTAGCAATGCAGGTGTCTTTTGTGTTTGGAAGACAGGGTAGGAACACTAGAACTAGCAGATAAAGTTCTGATTTAAAAAATGTAGCACTAGTATTGGGAGAATATTCTGCCAAATGACATTGCTTAATGAAACTTGGGTATTCTAGTGGGAGGTGTCCCTGCCCATGGCAGGGGGTTTGGAACTCGATGATCTTCAAGGTCCCTTGCAACCTAAACCATTCTATGAGTCTGTGATCTTTTAGTAAGATAATTCCCTGTTTCATAATGTAATTTAATTTGCCTTCCCTGCTGAGCTACTTCTATAGATCTGAACTATGCTTCTGGTGTAACTATGTATGTGTGTTGTTTTTTTTTTTTTTTCTCTGAGGCCAAGCAGGTTGGCATGGTTGTGCCTGTAACATTAGATCTCCAGGCATCTCCTAAAGCTTAGTTAAATGTGATGAGCGTTATTAATTTTGATCTTCACGAGGTGAACTTGAAATTGTGACTGACCAAGCATTGAGATGTCTGATATTTTCATATGCTTTATGAGGCAACTTACAGGCTCAGTTGTTAGAGGACCTTCAACTAACTTACTTTCTATGCAAAGCTGATAGAAATGCTAGCCAAATACATAGTCTTCATATTTCCATCAGAAAATGACAAGATGAATGGCTGTCAGTTTGCACATTTTACTGCAGACTTGATTAAAAATCTAATTCAAGTAATGTAAAAAAAAAATAATTTATATCTATACTATTATAAATTTTATGTTGGGGTAATGTCAGTATCTGTTGGCCTCAGATGAGTTGGAAGTTAAAATTGTAAAAAGACTTATTATTCTAGCTCTGTTATGAAGGTAGACATTTTGAATTGTGACTGCTAGGATTACTTAAAGGCTTTTGTGTCCCTCTGGGCCTCTCTGAAACTGTTGATTTGCAATTCCTCTTTGCATATGTAGGCTAGTATTTGCTGGGATTGAAAAGTAAGTTACATAAGTCTGCTGGCTCTGGTCATTTGCACTTGTATGAACCTTTTTGTGCAATACCACTTGTCATTATTCTACAGCAACAGAGAAATACATCATTTCCAGTGAATGCCAGCACTGAATCTAATGCTACATAATGACATTCTGTTTAATGAGACTTCTGCTTTCTTGTGTAACTGTAGCAACTGCAGAGGAACACCATTCCTTTCCAATTAAAATGGTCTAAAGCCTGTCAAAATATATGTGAAAAACAAGTAGCAGATCAGTGTATTCAGGCAAAAAGCAAATGGTCTCTTATATTTTTTAAAATGTTTTCAATTTTGCATAAATCTTAGGAATAGCCATTTTAAAAATCATGAGTCTGGTACGCCTTTTTTGCAGTTCTATTATTTTCATTAATTCTATGAATTAATCAATTGAGTTGAATCTTAATGAATCTGTCATTAGCTACCATTTATAGATATTTATTAAAACTTGACAGTTATTTCCACTAATCTTGTTGCTACTTGAGGCAAAATCTTGTTAGTACCAGCAGCAAATCTAATATTTCTGTCTCCTTAATGAGCATGGCTTTATTTTTTAGGTATCACTTAAATCTGAAACAAACAGAAATAATGCAGGAAGTGGAAGAATATTTGCCATCGTTTTTTAAATGGGCGGAAGACTTCATGCACAATCCAGCTAACCAAAATAAAATGCAACTAAAACTGTAAGAAGCCAGTATTAAAAGTTTAAACCATTCAAAGTTGTTTATCTTGTTTGGTTCGCTTTTAATTTTTAGAACAACACTTTTAATGCAAATCTGTTCAGTGATACGGAGTTTATTTCATGGCCTCGCTGCCAAAATAGCTAATGTTGAAAGCTACATGTTTAGCTGCCATTGTGAGTACTGGGGAAGACAAGACTGAGGGTGAACTGACATAAAAATCTTGTTGATCTTAAAATCCTTGTAAACAGTGTGGTACAAATTAGAAATTTTAGTAATTAGCAAAGCAAGCATATTTGATCTACTAACTACGCTAGAAGTTACTGTAAATATGTTCCAAGACTACAAATCAGAATGTGAAACTATTTATTAGTCATATGTAATTCTTCACTAAGATAAAAGTTTATTAGTGAAACGGTGCCTGAGCTCTTTTTGTCTGTGGTTTCTTGCTGTTAATGGTAATAGCCATAGCGTGTTAAAGTTTCAGTGAAATGGCAGGTCTGAGTAAAATCTGTATGCTACTTTCCAGTGTATATCACTAAACTTTTTTAAGAAACGAAGTGTTTTAAAGTGTGGTGATTCAGAAAAGACCAAAAACTATTAAAACCAGTTTAAGATCCTTTTTTAACTTTGAAATTTAGGTGAACAGCAAAGCTACCTGCCAATGAGCAATTTAATGTAACTTTCTGATCTGATGCTTCCTCTGTTAATGGGAAGATAGTTTGAGTGAGACTCGATGCACTTTATTTCTACAGCTAGTGCCTAAAGAGCATCTATAATACAAAAATATTGAATATTTAATTACAACATATTTTAATATTTAAATATTAAGAATTAAGGCAAATTGTTAACTTCTGATTTTATTTTCTTCCTAGGTCAAGTGGTGAAAAAACAGAAGATTTCTCTTCTAAGATAGAGATTGTAGATATTTTGGACATTGAAGAGAATATCTGGTCTCCCAGGTTTGGGTTGAAGGGAAAGGTGGATGTTACAGCCAGGGTGAAAATCCATCACCAGTCTGGAGTACAGTCTAGGATAATGCCGTTAGAGCTCAAGTCTGGCAAGGAATCTAACTCCATAGAGCACAGAAGTCAGGTACAAAAAACCAAATGTCTAATTTCACTATCAGTGGCTACATATACTTTTTTTATTTTATTAGGTGACCTGTTTTGTCTTCGGCATGTGAAACACTTTTTATGTGGTATAATCTAGACTTATGGATGGCAGATCTTGGCATGCTCAAAGCTGCAGATACGAAATGAAAACGAACTGAGGAGTGAGATATATATACATTTACCACTTTCAACTCATTTATAGTTTTTATCCTGAAATACCTGTTCCTTGGTCTCTTCTTACTACACTAAAACATCAGGTTGAGGCAAACTGCTTCAGGAATTAGTGTCTTTCCAGATAGCTGGCCTGATCTAGAGGTAGCAGCTTTGTTACAAGCTTTTGTTAAGGAAGGTGCCTTTTAATTGAAATCCTTGGTTAGGTGCTTACTGCTTAAGGCTTCTAGATTACTTGTTATAGTAATGGCTGCCTAACCATATAAGTTCATGTATAATGTTTGCAGGTTATTCTGTATACATTGTTGAATTTGGAACGGAGAGTAGATCCTGAAGCTGGATTTCTTCTTTATCTTAAAACTGGTACTATGTACCCCGTTTCTGGAACTCGCATGGACCGAAGAGGTAAAGTTGTTCCCCACCCCCAGAAACCATAATTATCTTAACTATTCCTAAAATGTTTCATTTTAATTAAAGGGTTACTCTCATGAACATATCTGTACTTAGAGATGTATCACTTGGTATAATGTTACTAATGCCAATAATCTTACGCTAAAAAATTGTTTTATTAATACCCCACTAGGACTTTGCTATACGAGTACTCGCTTCTTAGCTGACTAAAGTTGATGGCTAGTTACTTTTGAGTTAGAAATTATTACAAACAAACCCAAACCCATCAGCTTAGTTTGTTCTTTTCTTGACAGAATTAATGAAGTTAAGAAACCATGTGGCCTTCTACTTAATGCACAGTACATATAAATCTGCTGTGGGAAGACAGCAGTCACAGCTTGCTGCTTTGCCTCCTGTAACTGATGACAGTCAAGCTTGTAAATACTGCTCCCAAATACTCAATTGCTTTCTATACAGCAGGTAAAAAAAACCTTTGACTTGTGTTTTTAAATAAACTTGCATAATTGTAGCTTTTGATATTGTGATTTCATTTTTGTGGTTGATGGTTTCTTATTTCTCTGTTGAGGACTCTTGCACCCCAAAAGAATGTTCTGTAGACTTCATTGCAACTTTTATAGTGCAAGTCCCTGATCTTGCAGGGACTTAAGATGTTTGCTCTGGTATACTTTCTGCAAGACAAAATCTGAGATAAGACTCAACAAAATACTTGATGATAACAGATATCTGTTATATTGAAGTTAATAATAATTATGATTTTAAAAAGCTATCTTCTTGCAACTCTTTGAAATGGGCAGTCTTTTGAGTCTGAATCATGGCCGGAGAACAACTCTTTCACTTGGACTCTGTAGGAGATTGTTTCCCTGCAAGGTATCACACAAGTAATGCTACATTGATGTTACTCTGCTGAAGTGTTATTACATTTCCTGTTAAAAAGTCATCACAGGCAAATATTTGAAAAATTTTGACATAGTTATTTAACTGTTTTAAAAACTGTTTTAAATTTTAGTCTTGTCTTTGTGCTGCACAAAAAAAACCAGAACCAGAATTGTGTACTGAAGAGATCAAAAGAGATATGTTAGAACAGAAGGGCTTTTGGGGTGATCTTGTGTAAATATAATGCCTGATTGTTTTTAAAACTGTAGAGGTAAAAGTGTATGTTGAGGCAGCTGGCTTTGTGGGCATACATTATATGTTTTTGTAAACTAGTTTTTGTGAAATATTACTTCTGATAGTCAGTTGTTACAGCAACAGGATTATTACTAACTGGGTAGCTGTTCATTTCTGGTCTAACTTTTCTCTTTGGTTGCATTTTGTATATGTAATTAGGTATAATGTCTATTGATATTTAGTTTTAAGATAAATTGACTTGAAGTCTGTTTGTGTATTAACTGTTAAATCCCCTTTGCTTAGTTAAATCTCAATATAGTATTCATATGTTATGAAAAAGGAATAAAAGATCAACTATCTAAATGTATACAGTACTATCTTTGAAATGTCATTAATTGGTCTTTGATGAACTTCTCGTCCTTAATTCAAAATCATAGAGATGATGTGAAGTTACTAATATGAGATTGTTAAAATGAACAAAGGATACAGATTCGATGTTATTTTGGTGATGGTAGATTAATCTATCTGGTATGTTACGGTATATATTTAGATTGGCATTATGTACATATAGACTTGCAAGAAAAAAAGATACGAGTTGACTCTTTACTGTGTTTGGTTGTACTCCTAGAGCTGTAGAACAAAAGATGGCCAGTGTGTCTTTTCCTTCTGCTATGGTACCCATTATTGAAAGAGAGACCCAGCACCTGAAACACTCCCACTTAGAATATTTTACCCTGTGGTACCTAATGTTAACCTTGGAGCTGCAAAGTGGAGAGAGTAAAAAGGGATATAAAAATATATGGATGATACCTTCTTTGGAAAGGTAGGATGCAATTTCTAACCTGGTACAAATGGCGGTCCCTTCAGTAACTAAAAATGAGGCAGTATCAACTTGTGTTTTCACTGCAAGGCAAACTAGATGTTTTCTAGCGCTTGTAGAAAGCATAGGTAGGCTTTTTGTGAGATGTGACCTAATGGAGACATAAGCCTAATAAATCTACTGCTTTTGTATTTGCAATACGGTATTTGACTTCTTGTTGTTAAGTCACACATAAGAAGCAGCAAATTGGAGCCTCAGTCTTCAGAAGCAAAAGTGGCATAATTCTGGTTTGGTTTTGTTCTTTTTTTTTTTTTTNGGCACTGAGGCTGGGTGCTGACTGTGAGCCCAGTTTGTTGTGCTGCTTTCCTGAGGATTTACTTGACAAACTGATGCGTTTTGGACCATACCCCAGGGTGTGGCTATGAACGTGGATAAAAGAAGATTTAGGGCTCTTGTTGGCTGAAGTAGCATGTTGTACATCACCTAGTCCAGCAGCTATGGAAAAAAGAATTGGTGGTTTGTAGGCCCATTTCAAGGCATCTGTAGAAGTGAAAGGTAGCTGAGTTGTTTAAAGTAAAACAAGCAATTCCATGTGTAAATATGGAACATCTTAGTGAAGTAGATCCATACATTTCAGTATTGTTTTTTTTAACAGGAAATTATAGATAACTTCAGCCTAAATTTTGGAGTCTGTTATTAGAACAAATACAAGGGTTGTAGATATTCCTACAATACTTTTCTGGTCAAAGTGGCTATTGTAAAGTGACTATTTGTCACTTTATAAATCTTCCTGGTTCTTGTTGTGTGTGCTTGGGTTGTTATTTTTTTGGTTGCTTTGGGGATTTTTGGGGGGGGTTGTTTGTTTGTTGTGTTTTGGTGGTTGGTTGTGTTTTGTTGTTGTGTGGGTTTTTTTATATTTCTCTTACTGAGAGGATCTTAATATTAAAATATTTTTTTTCTAATATCTTCAGAGAGAAGGCTGGAGATTGTGTTGGAAACATGATCAGAGTTGATGAAGTGCAGGAAATTTCTGAGGGACAGTATCTACATTTTTTCCGACGTAGAAATGGTGCCATACCTGGAACAAACCTATTGGTTGGTGATCGCGTGGTTGTGAGTGGAGAGGAAAATGGTTTACTTGGTTTGGCTACTGGCTATGTTAGAGAAGTCAGTGTGACAAAAGTCTCCTGTTTGTTGGGCAGGTAATAGAACAAAAGGAAAAATATTTTTTTGAAGACACTATGGTACTGGCTTCAGTAAGGGTACTTCTAGGTGTCCAAAAAGCTCTGACATGTTCTGACTCTTGCTGGGCTTGGGGAAGTACCCTTCAGAAATTCTTTTCTCTTGATTGAAAATGTCAATACTCGGTCAGCTATTTAACTAGGTTGTTTGAATAAAAGCATGCTTGCAAACTCCACTTATGTGTCCAACATGAGACTATATGGAGTGATTACTGTGTTAATAGTAACTTTCATTATTCAGACTACATTGTCTTTAAATTGGGCTCTGATCATGTTTTACTTAGATAAGTTAATAGCATGTTTCTTCTACCTATGCATCACTCTGGGACCTCTGGAAGGTATCACTTAACACTTAGTAATAAGTCTTTAATCATCAGCATACTGCTTGTAAACACAATTACTTTGTCCCTGTTACTGTCATCCTTCAGGAATTTGTCAAAGCTCCCCAAGAACACCATATTTAGGTTGGATCATGAAGAAGGAGATTATGGTACAGGGGTCCCTTTTGAAAACCTTTCTAAACTGATGGAAGATTCCCCAGTCAGGTATGAAAATCCCATTAGTTTCACACTTCTAATATTTTCAGATAAAGTTTTTCAACTAGTAACTTCTTTTTTTCATCCACAGCGAAAGGCTCCGCAACTTGATAATTGACTTCCACAAACCACGTTTTATTCAGCATTTGAGCTCTGTCCTTCCGCCTGAAGCAAAGGAAACTGTTGCAAATATTTTAAAGGGTACAAAGTCGCTTTCTCCAAAATCCTCTGTTTAGTAGTATGTCTCTGTAGCCAAAGCATTTGTCACATTAGTAGTGCATTTTCCTACTTTGGGGTCCAGTGATAACTTTCTGCTGAAAAATTAAAAAACAAGTTCTTACCTTGCATGTCTTCCTGTAATTAAATTACTCTAAAACCAGTTGGAAGACCTGACCAGATACTTGTTTACAATTTTATTTTACTTTTATTAGTTGCTGCATCTTGCAGTTTCAAACAGAGTGCTATATGATTAAAAGGAAGGAACAGGGAAGGCTCTTGAGATAGAGGAAGCGGGCTTTGAGGGAGTGGAAGGAGATGGGCTTTGGTGTAAGCATTCACTTGTATAAACATTCTTGCTGACTTGTTGGCTGCTCTGTAGTGTGTGATGCTTTGTGGGACACTTTTTTTTTTGTTTTAAAAACAAAATTTATTTAGGTATGTCGCAGTGTCTCATATTTGAAAATATTTAATCTCTGACAGAGTTGTCTGTGAAAACAAATTTAACTGAATTCTTTTTGAGCAAATAGAACTTTTTATAAAAACTCAGTTGGAAGACTTTTTTTTTTTATTAAGCTTTGCCTAGTCCAAATAGCTGGAATGTGCTGCTTACTTGTATCAGACTGGGGAAAAAACTCTGATGTAAAGTTTCTTCTAAACAAGATGCTGCTATATGTGCAACTCATTTCCCTTTGCTGTGAGCCGTATGTTTGAACATGAAAGTGGGTATGATAAAATAGAAATGCCCATACACAATATCATATGGAGGTGGTCATTTAGGGTATTAGAAAAAAGTTACAAAAGGTCTAAGAATAAAAATGTCTTCAGTGATTTATTTCTAGGACTGTAGTGCAGATCCTGTACTAGGTGTCTTGTGTATTATATTTAATGTCATTTCTTCATTAGAACCTACAGACTTAACTCTGCTCTATTCTTTTCTTTAAGGACTTTAGTAGAGGAGGAAACTATGATTTTGTTTTATTAGCTTTAGCAATTATTGCAATGTTTATGAAGTGTAGACATTTCATTTTGATTTTTCTTCTTAAAGGTCTAAATAAGCCTCAGAAACAGGCAATGAAACAAGTGCTGCTTTCAAAAGACTACACGCTTATTGTGGGTATGCCTGGAACAGGAAAAACTACTACAATATGCGCTCTAGTAAGATCATGTAGCTTGATGTTTAAATTTTTTTGGTGAGGTTTACAGGATAGCATTAAACAAACTGCATATAAAATATACTGTCCAAAGTTAGTTAGCATGACTTAGCCTACTGGTATCTGCATAATTTCAAAGAAGAAAACACATTTCTTTTTACTGAAGGACTTGTATTTGGTAGAACTAAAAACGTATTTTGTAGAGTAGGATTCTCTTTTGCTTGTGTAGGAATAAATGTGGGAGGGAAGAGATTGAAGCATGATATTTAATAATTTCTGTGACACTTTAATGTTGAAATTCTTTGGCCCCAAATGTCAGTGTGCCCTCAAATCCTGAATTGCAGCTCAAAAAAGGACTCCTTGGGGAAGTCAGTAACTTGTCCATTGTAAATAGTATAAAACTATGGTGCTGAAGCTATGCGCAGCCTGCTAGCCATCTCCTGTAGTTGGTGGTTCTTTTTCCCTAGGAATCGACTGTAGGAGCATACTGGATTCAGGCTGTGGGCTGTTATTCTTGAAATAGCAGTGTCATCTCACTTGCAGTTGTCATCAACTTGTGGGGAAAGAGGAGGCTGGAGAGCAAGCAGCTGCTGCTATTATCAGATCGTTCTACTGAATTGGTTGTGGCTAAATTGTCAAGAGAACAGTGTTTGTGGGAATGGGCTGCATGACTTGTTCTTACAGTGGGGATCTTTAGAGTGCAGTTCCTTCTTTTCAGTGCAGTTTGTGAGTGTGCATGGAAGTTCTTAGCTCTTGCTGTTTGCAGCATGCATAGTAAGCCTGCTGTTTATGAGAACCATCAGGTCTATTGCCCATATTGTTTTGACAATAATTAACTGGCAGATCTGGCCAGAAAGATTTCTACATATAAATGAAGTCAAACGTGTTATCGGCTCCCTCCAAAACTTCTTGTGTTTTTTACCTAGTCAAACATGAGATTGCTGATTATTGTATATGAACTAATAACTCTTTCTTTTTCTTTCCCTTTGCCATTCATTAGGTGAGAATTCTTTCTGCTTGTGGCTTCAGCGTTCTTCTGACTAGTTTTACACACACTGCTGTAGACAATATCCTGCTTAAGCTAGCCAAATTCAAAGTTGGTTTCTTGCGGTTGGGGCGAGCTCAGAAGGTTCATCCAGATATACGGAAATTCACAGAAGAAGAAATTTGCAGGTCCAAATCAATTAAATCTGTAACAGATTTGGAAGAGGTCTATAACAGTCAGGTGAGAAAAGTGTTTTTGCTAGCCCTGCAAATTATTAAGGATAATTACATTAGTATTCTGGTTGGTTGGATGCTGCAGAGAAGAAACATATTCCAAGGGTGTGTTACCACTGTAAGAAATCTGAGCTGAAAAAGATAATTCTCTGCATCGCTGCAAATTCTTTATAGCCAATAATGACCAACATTAACAGTCTGAAAGTTGAAAAGTATTTTTTTATGTCTACACAAAGTAACTTATTGTAAGTAATAATTCCCAAAGACTCCAGTGCTTTTATCCGAGATCTTGTGTGTAGGGGTAGTGATTAACTGCTGCAACCTCCTCTATGTGTATTCATATATTCTACTGTTTATCCCTCTTTCCCTCCCACTTGTGCTAGTTGTACCATTTGCAAAATCCGCAGATGGGGAAGAGGAAGTGGTGTGCTATGGAGCTGATCTGACCAAACACTAATTTTTGACTGAAAGATTAGTGTTACCTGTGGGAATATTAATGTAAACCATAATGGGAGCTGGGTAAACTATGAGTCAGTGGCAGCTTTAAATTAAATTCATTGAAAGAATGAAGCTTCATGGTAGCTGGAGTAAATGCCAACTTTGCAAAAGCTGCAATTTGCTTTTTTGTTGATAGGGATTGCAGGGGAATGATTGAAGTCACAAGGGAAGTGACTTAACATTTTGTATTTTAGTCATTTCAGACTGCAGTGAAGCACGGTGGTGGGAATAATCGTGCTGCTGTTTTGTCTTCTCTTTGGAATTTAAAAAAAAAACACCCCACATAATTTTCTACAATAGTCATTTCAGAACACTTCATGAATTCTATACGCATAGAACCTGATACCACCCTGAACACATGGCAGGAATGTGTTATTTACTTGTCTGCTCTAAAGCTGGTTTTGTTTGTCATTTGCAACTGATGCAAGAATGTGTGAGGCCAGTATGTATGCAAGGTGCGCACTGGTCTGATTTTGAGGATTAATAATTCGATTTATTTTACATTTTAGTTTAGTTCAATGGGAAATATATTCTTTTCTTTTAACATGGAAAATGTAGTGCTAAAATATGTAAGATGTACCTTATCCTTAAAGACTGTCTCAATTTTCAGCCAGTGGTAGCAACGTCTTGCATGGGAGTAAATCACCCCATCTTTGTTCAGAAGCAGTTTGATTTCTGTATAATTGATGAAGCTTCCCAAATAAGCCAGCTCATCTGTCTGGGCCCGCTATTCTGCTCCAAAAGATTTGTGTTGGTAGGGGATCATCAGCAGCTGCCTCCACTTGTACTGAATGCGGAAGCAAGGTAAGATAAAATGCTGCTGGAGAATGATTAGTAACATGAATTCTGGGAAGGCTCTTGCAATATTTTATCTGATACATTTTTGGTTTGTCTTGTTTGTTTTGTAACAGAGATCTTGGCATGAGTGAAAGCTTATTTAAAAGGCTGGAACAAAACCAAAATGCTGTTGTCCAATTAACTGTGCAATACAGAATGAATAGGTATTTTAATTTTTTTTTATATTGGGGTTTTTAATGGGGGATTGAAACCACAAGATTTCACGCCTTTCCTTGTTTTTTAAATCTTTAGTAAAATTATGTCACTGAGTAACATGTTAGTATATGAAGGCAAACTGGAATGTGGCTCAGAGAAGGTGTCAAATGCCACTGTGAACTTGCCCAACCTGAAAAAATTGAAACTGGAGCTTGCAGATGCTTCAAAAACATGGTTGAAAGAAGTACTTGATCCAGACACACCTGTGTGTTTTCTGAACACAGAGAAGGTAAAGCTTATGTTCTCATTTCAAAATTGTATTTTGATGTAACTTCCTGATACAGTCAATATGTAAAACTTCACACAGCTTAAGCAGGGTAAAATCTATAAAAATGGTTTTCTAGTTATATGTAAGATGTGCAACATACAAAAATGTTGTTAGTATAGCTGATCAATTGGGGTGGTACAGCTACTGCTGGAAACATAGCATCTAAGAGCAGCTGAAAAGTTTAATTCCGATGGTATTGAATGTACTGTAAACTTTGTTCTCATGTGCAGAACGTAGCGCAACATGTGTAGCCATATTGGATGCCCTTGCAACCATGGAATGACCTCATTTCCAGTGGCTGAGGGTCAGCGGTGTCTAAGCTGTGCGCCAATGGCAGGGATAATTGTAATTCTCCACTGAATTTTGCAGACATTCTAGACACTGAATTGTGAGGGAGGTGTAAGTTAGTTTAGGTGTGTCCTTTCATAGAAACTCAAATTTTTGCCAGAAATACAGAACTCAAGAATGGATAAGAATTATGTGGAGAAACTGACTTCTGGGTAAAATGAGAAAGAGTTTAAGTGTATGTGGAAAAAGATTCATAAATTAGTATGTATTTCTGGTCTCTAGTACTTGCTGTCACTGTAGTTTGTGACTAGATTATGAAGATCTAAGTTTGTCTTCCTCTCTAACAGGGTTTATGTTGATTCTTATTAATACTGTGTTTTGCCAATAATTGCATCAACTGATGATCTTTTATGCTGACCCTGGACAGAACTCTGCAATCTTTCTGTGCTTTCCAGGGCATTCTACAGGATTCATTTTTTTTAATAACAATTCTGATAGAATCTCTTCAACGATCTAAAAAGAAACACAGTGTTTACTTCAGTGACTTAAAGAAATTTCTAGAAACACCTAAACTAAATAGAGGGACTTTTTCCAGGAATGCCTCAATAGCTGCTGTCCCTTTCACTGAAACGCAAGACCAGGGTCCCAGGGAAACTGGCTGATACACTGTTCATCTGTTAATCAGACCTAAATTGGTAATATGAAAGCTAGAGTTTTTGTTCCATTTTATCTTTTTTTCTTACCTAGAAAGCCCATCTCAAGTCTAAGAAAGCTGTTCTTTTTGTAGAACGAGCAGGAAAATTTCATTTTCAAAAATACTCTTGGTTTTGTTGAGACATTAGGCTATAATGTCATCTCTCTCTTTTGGACTTCCTGTCAAAACTCCATGTATTGTGGCAGTTATAGAGGGGGAAAAAAAAAACCACCAACCAACCAAAAAAACCTGAACCCCAAAACCCCACCAAACACAAAACCAGCATTTATTTTGTTTTCCTTGACTTTATAGTATTTTTTCCCTGCATACTGTTGTTCATAGTGTAACCAAGAAAAGCTTCTGAGGAAACATACTTGGACGGATATGAAAGGGGAAAAAGGAAAGAAACAATGTCATATGACACCAGGAAGCTTGCATTTATTATGCGTGCTTAAAAAAAAAAGCCTCTATTGTTTTCTCTTTAATAATGCAACATGTTTATGACAGTAATCGGAAATCTATTTGTTCCTTTTCTGCCAAACCCTGTGTCAGTCTGCACTGCCTCTGGCAGCTTGTGACTGAATGTTGAAAAATTACACCCTTGATTGAATGCCAGTCTTCTGAGTAACTAGACCAAAACTGGTGCTATGGGTTGGGTGTTTTTTTTGTGTAGTATGCTAACATAATAAATACAAACGTAAGCATGTGTTCTCATCATCAGCATGACCTAGCTCTTAGAATTTTTTTCCTCCTAAAATAGTTTTTGCATAGTCTTTGGCTATATTGGTACTACCGTGGATAGAAACAAACTGTTTGTTAAAACAGTGCTTTTCTGCTTGAAGGTGACTTGAGCACATGCAAGGTTGGAGGCTTCTTAGGTGTGATGTTTTCAAATAATTAAAATAAAAAAAAAAAAACAACAAAAAAAAAACCTGAACCAACCAAACCCAAAACAGCACAGCTCTAACTTCAACTGTGATAGAAGAGGTCATAACAGTTAGATTAAGTGCATGATGGCAGTGTAAAAACAAGTTAGCTTACAGTAAGTATTAAGCTATGTAGCTGTTGAGACACAAGTTATGGAGAAACTGCTGTTTTGGAAAAGGCAATGGAATTTTCTAATGTGAAGGAAAAATACTTTCTGCTTCTATCATCTACGCAACATACTGAAAACACACTATGTCATGTAAAAAAAGCTTAGAGGACACCTTGCAGAAAAATAGGATTTTTGCTGAAGGATATAGTACCCTACTTAAGCAACACAATGCAGACTACTTTTTTGCATGTGGCTGGAATCCTAAAATAAATAAACTATTAATATATGCATATGCAATATAATAATGTTAATATGCAGCCTCAAAGACCACTATGTAGAGTTGGCAGCAGTGTCACATATGGGTTTGTCAATGTCTATTTATTTTTTTGTCCATTTGAAGTGCTTTAGTGTGCTAGGCATTCAACATAGATTACACTTCATGAGCTACCCAGTCAGTCGAAGTCCTGGATTTGTGAAGCTTTTGATGCATGTTGTACACTTCCAGATTCTGTACGTGTGCAGTGGTACTGCTCTAGCAAGTAGATACCACTTACCTGGAATACTCTTACAAATATTAACTATGTATTACTTTACCCTATTATAGCCATCTCCAAATTCAGCCATTCAGATGATATTGGGGTGGTTGTTCAGAGAAGTAAAACTAGTTGTAGCAGGATTTTAAGAGTGTTGCTTTAACACAGACTATAGCACCTCCTATTTTAAGTGGCAATGCTTTCATAAAAATTTAGAAGGAAAACTGAACAAAGCGGCATCTAAGAAAACGAAGTTGATGTATGTTACAGAGTAACAGAGGCAAATAGTGGAATAGGTGAAGTAGTAAATGGCAGTAAATGAAATGCAGAGCCATAAAGCAGAGGCAGATTTAGTGTATGTTCAGTTTTGCACTGCAGAGTTTTTTGTTACTTTGACCCCAGATGTTTAGCTGCATACCAATTTACTAGAAGGACAACATCAGGGACATGATACCACTTAAACTTTTGAGAAGGCAAGAGTTAAGCAAAGAGTATAAATTAGAAAACTGTGATACCAAAGTGACAAGAGTTTACATTCTAAGCTTGTTTCTGGCTTTCTGGTCTCATTCATACATGATGCAGGGAAAGGGAGTTAATAGTTAAGAAATGGTAAATTGAGTGAGTACCTTTTTGGAAATAAAAAAAAATAAAAAATTTGGAAGTAAAGTTTAATACTACCATTTTGGATAGTTCTTCCTGTAGTCTTAAATGTAGACTTTCAAACATTAAAACAAAACCAAAAATCCTTTCTACTGTGGAAATAGGGAAAATTGACTGTAAACATTGTATGGAAAGCCTTAAAACGGAAGTCCCATGTAAAATACAGTTTGTTCTTTTACCTTGTCAGGCTGGGAAATGTCTTTTTTTTTTTTTATGTGATATATATTGTGTGAAATGTAAAGTCAGATGATCAAGCTTTGGCAGTTTCTTTAAGATGACTTGCTAGTACTAGAAACTCATTTCAGCAGATTGTTTCAACTCGTTTTGCAAATGCAGTATTCTGCAGTTGCAGTATAGGCTCTTACACCGTGTAAAATTTAGCGTTTAGCCTTTTTGTTAAAACTGTTACCATATCATATGTGCTTTTATAGTAAGTTAGGTATCAGAATATAGTATGTCATTGTAGAAAGCAAGAGTCATTATTTTCCATTTATATTTTTAAAGGTCCCAGCACCAGAACATGCAGAAAAAGGTGGTGTAAGTAATGTGACAGAAGCTAAACTAGTACTCTTCCTCACATCCTTATTTATTAAGGTATCTTTTACTTTATTATATTGTTTGGAGGCATGGCTTCATGACCGTTTGGATACTGCTATAGTAATGGCACCTATATGTGTTGGGTTATTGTTTGAGGGTTATTTGTTTTGATAATCTGAAGGGTAAATTGAAGATTGGCTACATGTCAGTATGGTGAGGAGCTTGAGGTCTGCATTCAGTTCCCTGTCCCTTTCCTGGTTGGATTTGCAATGCAAAAAAAAGCTGGATGCCAAATTCTTTTAAGAGATGAGGACTTTCTTGTGATGGAGGGGAGAGGACTTGCCTTTCTTCCTTATTTCATCCAGTCAACTTCAGGACTAGTACACACCAGGAGTTCTGAATGTTCACCTCACAGTTTGAGGAAGAAAGAAAAACGTGGATTTCAAGGATGTCTGTCTTTGTGCTAGGTTAAGACAAAGCTTGGGAGCTTGCAGTAACTAATATTTTCTTTAGTTAATACCAGTTATACCTAGAGTTCCATTGACGACTTAGTGTAGATACAGTCTCTTGCAGTGCTGTTTAAAAAAAAAAAAAAAATCCTTGAGGGTCTTCTGATGGTAATGAGTATCCTAAGCTAACTGCAGTGACAATTTTTTTTTTCTTCTTCATTCAGGCTGGCTGTAAGCCTTCGGACATTGGCATTATATCACCATACAGGCATCAATTAAAAACAATCAGTGATTTGATGGCAAAATTGAAGGAAAACAGAGTGGAAGTTAACACAGTAGACAAATACCAAGGAAGAGACAAAAGCATCATAATTGTATCATTTGTTAGGAACAGTAATGATGAAAATGTAAGTTGGTCATACTAACTTTGTATCAGTCAATTCTAACAGTTAGATGCATTTTGAAAATGAGGTTTTTATCTACATTAAATTCTGAAATTTAAGTAGGAAAAATAAAAGCAGACTACATTTATTTAACAGCTTGGCACCCTCCTGAAGGACTGGCGACGCCTTAACGTGGCTATCACAAGAGCCAAGCACAAATTAATCATGGTGGGCTGTGTTCCATCCCTGTGCCGCTATTCCCCTTTAGAGAAGCTGCTCTGCCATTTGCAGTCTGAGGCAATGATATCCTTTTTCTCCATGCTACTTTGTGAAAGGGGAAAGGTAAGATTGACTTATTGAGATAAGGATGGGAAGATCTTTGATTTTTTTTTTTTTAGGCTGTACTTTTAACACTGATTTGCAACACAGTACAAAATGTGCTAATTAAATATGCCAATGATATACTTGAGATGGAGCTAATAGATGGATTTAGAACCCTCACTGTCTTCAAGAGTAGAAAAAGTCAACTTTGGTGTTATTTATTTTAATTTTGAGGCCTGAATTTTTAATGTCTAATGATTTTGCATTTTTTATTATCCTAGTTTCTTGGCATCTTAATGTCAGTGTGATTGTTTTCCTCAGATGTATCATGCATCTAAACACATCTGGGGAGAGAATGGTTCATGAATAATGTTGCTAGAACAGAAAATGGTGTAACTTTCAGATGACTTGTTAATTTTTTTTTCTTCCTCTCTGGCATTGAGAGAAGACTCAATTTGTTCTAGCTGTGGCTGTTTCCATATCTTATTTAAATAGGAAAAACCTTGTTAGCTGCTTTCTTTGCAAACACCAATACATATTCAAACAGGTTTTGTGTTTTTGTGAAAGCGCTATGTTACTGAAAAGCTTCCTTAACTTGCTACATCATCAATCTTCCAGCAGGGGCTCATGAAAGTATCCACAAGTGTAACATTTTATGATTGAGAAGATGGAGAGTTTTACAGGCAATTGTATATTTTCTTCTGGTCCTGCTTAATGTAAATAACTGGTTAGTGTGGGGTGTGAGTGCTGATGTGCACTGTTTAGTCTGAATGAAGCCAAATGGAAATCACATTTGGTGATTTTAAAGGTTTCTTTTCAGTAAAATAATAACACACATTCCTTTGTTTAATAAAGTGATTGTTAAGCTGGTCGCTTTAGTACCAGTGTACTTGTAACAAACCAGAAACATGAAGTACTCTGTTCCTTCTGATACTGGATAGCTACTTCTATATTCACTTTTATCTTGATAAAGTTATCTGCATAAGTGAATGGGGAAACACTTGAGGAGGAGGGAGTAAACTAATGCTGCATTGAGTCATAGTTTTCTGGGTTCAGTTTGGTTTTAAAGACTTTAAAATGTAGTTTAGATAGAGTAACTCAATTTATTATAATTCCTAATTAAGATGCTTTGTTGTGCTGTTTTGAAAAAAAAAAATAGGAAAAACTTGTTTCTCTTCAACACCTCACATCCTTCTTTAAAGTGTGCTTCTGTTTTTTTAAATACTGAAGTCTTTTATATTTATATACATAATGTACTTAATCTTTCATATGAAGATCCCTTGATGACTTTTCTAATCTCTTAATTTTGCATACATGTGGGAGAAATGTGATTTTGATTCACTTAACTCCCTTTCAAGACCTAACATATTGAGCAGGTGAATCTGTTGAAGTGAAATGCTGCCCAGCTGTGGATCATAGTAAAACTCTGGTTTCAGTTTATCTGACCTGTAGTCTTGTCTTAAAAAAAAATTATTCCCAAGAAACAAAACTAGAGGTGCAGCTTGATGATGACCAAGACGTTTACATGCTCTGGTTCTGGTTTTTGTACAGACGATTGCATATGTACAATATGAACTACCTTATACTCTAGACTATTGCTGAGAAGTTTCTTTCCAAGGCTGCTGGTGGGAAACATGAAATTTTTTGATTCTTCAAAATCACTAGTATTTGTTTTCTTTTGTCTGAATATCAAGTAGCTGTGTGCATACAGTTGCAGACAAACTTCTAGATGTTAAATGTGGGCATTTTCACTCTCTTTTTAAACTTTTGTAATGTTTGAAATAATAAAAATTTGATGTTGGTTTTGTTACAATTGTTTATTAATAACTTTTTATAATGCAAATATTTTGAACAGTACAAAAATAATTTGGATAGCTGCCAGGATATCCTCTATTTCAGGTGAAAATACACAGTTCTTCATCAGCTGTCTATGTGTTCTGGGTCTTTCAAAAGATCAAAAAAATTAGGGTATAGTCTTATTACAGTAGTGATTTCAGAATAACATACACTTGAACAGAAAAGCTTTTCTTTCTATGTTTAGGACTGATGTGTACCAAAGTCTTAAGATGTAGCTTAGCCAAAATTATGCTTAGCGAAGACAATTAATGAATAAATAAATTAGAGCTATTGCTATCCCTCCACAAAGTTGCACAAGAAGAATCTGCTACTTCACCCCATGTCCTTTCTTCTTGTTGCATGCTAAAAATTGGACTGAGCAGAGCATTACACATTCAGCAGTGTTTTGATCCGGTGCTCTCAAGCAAAACTGAGATGTGAGTCCCTAAAACACTCTTGCACTCTGATGCGTACCTATCTTAAAGCAGTATCTTCTGAAAGTAGAAGGAATCACTTTTCCCTGTTTGCCTCTGTTAAAACAGCGTTTTAATGCAGAAGCAGTTATTGATACTGCTGGAAAACACACAGCCGTGATATGTGTTGCTGGGATTCTTCAAACAAAATAAGAAAAGGGAGTGTTATGCCAGACGGGTGGGATCAGATGCTGACTGTTGAGGCTGTTCGATGTTTAAATACGCTTTCCTGCCACCCTGGAGGGGCGGCGGGTCCTCCCGCCGCCGGGGGCGCCGTGGGTCGCGGGCGGTGGGGCGGGCGGAGCCGCGGGACCCGCAGGGAGCGGCCGAGGCGGCGACTCCTCCTCTCCAGCCATGGGTGAGCGGTGGAGGCCGAGGGGCCGGGGCTGGGTGGGGGGGCTGGGGCCGGCGGAGGGGGAGAGAAGGGGACCGGCGGCGGCCGCCCCGCAGCCCCTCCGCCGCCGCGGGTAACGGCGGCGCCCGTGCCGGCAGCAAAATGTCCGCTGGGGCTGGGGGCCGGTGCGGGGCCCGGGGCCGGTGCTGAAATGCTCTCTCTCCCTCCCTCCTTCCTGCCTTCCCGCGGCTGGGAGGTGCGGCCGGCGGTGATGGAAAGGGGGTGTCGTGCCGGGGGAGCGTGCCTTGGGGATGCTGGGGGGGGGGTGGGCTGTGGTGGCCAGCAGGCTGTACTGGAGGAAAAGGCTTGTTTTCTGCTGGCGGGTGGCATGGGGACACCTTGTTCAGCCTGTAGCCGTGGTGGCTGCACCCTTGGGGGTTTTGGTGTTTTCCGGTGTTTTTTTGTTTGTTTTTTTGCAGTAGGGGTTTGGCTGCTCATCCAGACTGGGAGAGGAATATTGCCTCTTGCTAGTCAGACTCCGATGAGGCTGGCGACATCAGGGCCACCTGCAAATAGTCCCTTCAAGGGCTGCAAGAAGAGCCCTTCGTAGCTCATTTCGCCCACATGTGTACAATTTACCCCGTACAGTCCCTGAGCTGCAGTTACTAGAAAACGTGCCATGTGAATTTGTCAATCTTGAGCTTTTTTTTTAACAAGCAGGTGAAGAAAAACAGCTATATGCAGGTAGACCACGCTTTAAAACAGACCTAATATGCTTTTTTGCCTCGGAAAGACCAGGCAAGAGGGCTGACAATGGAAAGGACAGTAGAGGTGGAATTCTGTGTGTGGGAAGGATCAACTCCAAAAGTCAAAATGAGGTCACCTGAAAAAGGAATTTGTAAGATGCCTTTGGGGAAATAGACTTGAATACCTAGCGAGGGAGAGCTATCCACCTGAAGTCTGAATCGGACAAGGCATTTTTCTACTGTAACATTGGTAAATTTCTACAATTTCTACAATAACATTGGTAAATAAAAAAGCAGGAAGCCTGACATGAGCTTTACAAACAGAAAGGCTCCTGTTGTTGCAAGCCTCTATCTCTTCCAGACTGGTGCCGCTCTCGGTAGGCTTGGTTCAGTCCCCAGTGGCAAACTGGTGAGCTGTGACTGTGAACTGGGTAAATTTTTGCTAGAGCACTGTTGCAAATTGTCTGCTAGTGTTTTCTGTTGAAGTACTGGTAAATTGAGAGACTATAAAAGTTTTTAAGGTTATCTTCGGTACATCATCTTGGTCTTTTTTTTTTTTCCTGGGAAACTGAAATGGGTTATATTGCGTGGTAATAGGGTAATTTTGATATTTGACAGGCAAAATTAGGAAGTAATTTTTTAAGTTTCTAGTACCTAAATACCTAAAGCTGTGGTATGCAAGAAGTGAGACAAGTCATTTCATTGCTGTTTGAGGAACCGAGAACATGTCCATCTGTTAGAATAATGTGGGGGTTTTGGTTTTTTGTTTTAATGTATACAGCTCTTTATGCTTTCTGATGTGCAAAGAGATGAGGCTGTATATTAATACTCAAATTTGCAGAGAAAGGGGCTCACATTTTTTCTCACACATCTGTGTAGATATTTTGACGTGTGTTTCTCGTGGTCTTAAAAAAGATGATCTGTGTTCTTGATTTTTTTTTTTAACCTCATTTGTTAGATTTAATTGCAGAAAACAGTAAATCATCAACTACTTTTGCTTCTTTCCAAGTTATTTTGATCATGGTGGATGAACAGAGGGCTGTTTTGTCTCTGTTTCAGTTTGGCGAAACGGAGGGTGGCCTGAATGTTTGCTTCGTTACAAATGAAAATAAACTAAGAATCTCCTGAGTGCTCTGGTTTCAGTAGCAGGAGCTCTAGGAAGAGGAATAGGAATTGTCCATTCTGTCAGACTAAGATGATTTTAAAAAGCTATGGGGTTTTTACTGACCAGATTTAATCCCTAAATGTGTTTTTGTAGTGTATGTTTTGTGAAACTTACCAAAAACATCTTTAAGTTAAGAAAAAACCTTTAGTTCTTAAACTTTCCTGTGTAGAAAATATTTTTTAGCTATATAAAGTTTCAGTATGTAATATGTAATATTTTCTTGAAAGTGCTCCAGGTTTACTGGCTGAGACTATGTACAGCCTAAGAAGGAAAGCATGTGTTTGTATCACTGTGAAATTAAGACTGTGGCAGAAAGGGATTATATATAAGAAGTATGATGTCTGTTTCTGTAGGTAGACTATGATACACCAAATAGATACTTACATTAATAGGAATGCTGCTTTGATGTTGTGCTAAGGGCGCTCATTGCTGAGCTTTTGAGCACAGCATTGCTGTGTTAATTTGCAGTTGCTGACTGCTTCCGAGATGTACTGGCACAACACAGTACCTGAGAACTGACGTTTCTGGGCTCGTTTTTTCATTGACCTATTAAACCAGTGTAAGATCTGCAAGGGTGTTTTGTTTGTTGGAGTGGATGCTTTTCTATAACATGGTGGTTTATAGCACTTACTAAATTATTCCTTTGAGTTTATCTGGATTAAGATGATTTTTTCTTTGAACAAGGTGGCCATGAAGGAATTTATTATTTTGCATCTCTTCTAAAACTAGAACCATAACTTTTCTTTTTTTTTTCTTTATTCTCTTAGCTGTAAAGGACCCTACAGCCGTAGAAAGAGCGAATTTACTGAACATGGCTAAATTGAGTATCAAAGGACTCATTGAATCTGCTTTGAGCTTTGGCCGCACTCTGGATTCCGACTACCCACCTTTGCAGCAGTTCTTTGTTGTCATGGAGCACTGCCTGAAGCACGGCCTTAAAGGTGTGGTAATTACTCTAGCTGCATATTTCTTATCCCAAACATGCTACTTTTCTTCCTTTCTTTCTTGAATGAGATAAAATCACAGTGTGTTATGTTGCCTTAAGAAGTGCAGAAAATATGTAAATTGTCACCGTTTATAATTACTATTGTTGTTATTAATACTTCACAAGATATATTTCCACATTCACCAACTTTTTCTTTTGTATACCATTCGTTGTAAGTGGCCCAGGGATTGCCACAACTGCAGGTATGTATGTAGCTTCTATTTTTAGCTAGTCATCCTTTTTATATTATTTTGTTCTAGCACAGCAATTTTATGTTTGCAGCAAAGTAATTCCAAAGATGACTTTGGATACTGGTGAACTGACCAGTGCTGCAGTTATCTGTTAGCTGGAGGTTTAGGCTCAGCAGTTACCCTTTCGTCATGCCAGCTATTTTGAAGGAAGCTACTCCAGTAATTTAAATTAATTCAGTTACTTAATTTTTCTTTTCCTAGTAAGAAAATCTTTTCTAAGTTACAATAAAACCATCTGGGGCCCTCTGGAACTTGTGGAGAAGTTATACCCAGAAGCTGAGGAAATAGCAGCAAGTGTCAGAGATTTGCCTGGCCTGAAGTAAGTGCTATTGGTAAAATACAGCAAGAAGATAAAGAACCCGATTGAGAATCTACAGATGTCTCATGATTTCCTTTGGCATTAATCAAACCTTTGAACAGCTAGCACGTGATATTGGGGGAAAGCACAGGTGAATTTTGCTAGCTTTTCATGTTCTGCGCAAAACAACTCAAAAAGTAATATTTTTGTGTTCTTTTCTGATGTTCCTGGGAGAAAAGTTTTCTGAACGGTGGACAACAATGGTGCAAAAAGGAGCAGGTTGTGTATCAAACAGCCTGCAGTCTAGAACTGCAGCAACCATGTGAATCTAGTCAGCAAAAGCTGCAAAAACCCAAAAGGTAACATACTGAAGAGGAAAGTATTAGGCAGCTTTTCAGATTCTTGTGTGTAGTATCCGTCTCAAATGTAAATTTATGCTGTGAACTAAGATTTCCTCCCATTCGTCTGCACTCTGCTTTTGTATTTAGCTTTGTAATTGGCTGTACATTAAATTCCAAAAGTGTTTGATTACATTGTGATTGGTATATGGCAGCATAAGGGTTATAATTTATAGCTTTAGACCTTATCTAAAAGCACATAGGTATATAAATTATTATTTACTCTTGTATCAGGCCAGATGAAATAATACCCTTTGCCAAGTGTGTTACACTCTTCCTATCCTGATACAGTATGCAGGTTTTTGTTTGTTTTGTTTTGGTTTTTTTTTTTGCATTTATGTGCTTACCACTTCTAAGTGTGCAAGCACTAGAAAAGGAGGATCTAAGGGTCCGGGTTTAATTTGTTGGATACTAGTGTTTGCCATTCACATACTTTTTCATCTTTTTTGAATTGTCTTTCTAAGATTTCAATGAATTTGTAAACAAGTATGAGTTAAGGTTAGAATTTGATATGTGTTGTTTAGACCCAGAGAATAGGATTGGGAAAGCAAGTTTATGTGATGAGTTGTAATGGACATTTGGTTACTTTTTCTCACAATTCCTTTGAAGACTTTATAAGCAAATTACAGAAGGGAGTCTGAATTCTTGCAGACGTTTTACTTCAGGTAGAAACAGGACTTTCAAGATTATCTTTTCAGGCACTGTCAGGTTAAGAAGAAGGTACACAGAGGAAAACAGCATCACTCAAATTTTTTTTCCATGCTGCTAGCCCTGTACCATGTGAGAACAAAGCACATTGAAATACAACAGTGTGTAGAAAGTTGCATGTTTTCACTCTCTGAGCAAAACAGTTAATTTTGCTGTCAGGCTCTTTCTCTATTCCTGTTCTTTCCAGGGTCTGCTCCCAAGCCCAGCTGAGTTGATGAAAATTTTTCTGATATTATCCCAAAGCTTGAAGTCAAAGCCTAGACGTTATAGCTTCCCAGACTGAATTGCTCAACTAAGTTTAAAATACCATTTCAGAAATTCCAATTGCTGTATCAGTAGGCTGATAAGATGCTTAAGACGGTGAATTAAGTGATATATTGTTGATTTCATATAATCATAGAATAGTTTGGGTTGGAAGGGACCTTTAAAGGTCATCTAGTCCAACCCCATTTGGGACTGTTTGTCTTCATGTCCTTTTTTTCAGAACACCACTGGGCCGTGCCCGTGCCTGGTTACGGTTAGCATTAATGCAGAAGAAAATGGCTGACTATCTTCGCTGTTTAATCATTCAGAGAGATCTTCTCAGGTAAACAATTAAGTAGATTTTGTTTACAATTTAGTTTTAGAGGTTTAGTCTCCTGAAAAAAAAAATAATTCTATTTGCTACTTTTTAATGTCTCCTTAGTGTAGGAAGGCCTGTGGGCTGATTTTTCCAGTCTTCAGGGTAAAGGGACATAACACCACTGCCTCATTGCTTCATAGAGTCTAAAACTTTATTTAAAAAATGCGAGGAGGAGGAAGTAAATGTTGGTAGTCTGTTGTTTAGTGGAATGTTTTTCTTTTAAAAATCTTTTTAGCATTTTGGCCCTTTCTGTTTTCTTCTCTTACCCATTTAATCTCTTACTTGGCTTCTTTAATTTCAAGCATGTGTTCATTAAAGTCCAGACCTTTTTTCACACAAGGTGAATCTTTTACCATTCTTCTTTTGCATTCTCCAGTGTTTCTGAACAACATAAGAATTGTCTGAGTCAACATGGCCAAACATCCGTCTGTTGCAGTATTTTATTCAAAAGTAGCTAATAGCTAGGGAAGGGCCTTTTTTTTTTTTTTTTTTTTTTTTTTNCATAAGTCTAGCCCCTCAGATTTCCCAGCCCTCCAGTCCAGCAGCTTGTGGCTTAGATTTTTGGAGCCAAGACTAGTATCTTTGTAATAACCTCTGAGACAAACCATGCACTTTCAATTTTTAAATATTTATGAGGTGAAAGTATGGGCAGACCCAGTTGATCTTGAAGGATGTTGGAGTAAGGCAAAAATAAGAGAAAAAAGTCAGATTTAGATGTCACATTACTAATTTATTGCATGTAAATATACTGCATATACCAATAAGATAACAGTATTCAGATTTAGATGTGACTTATTAAGAATTTATTGCATGTAAATATACTGCATATACCAGTAAGATACAATTTTCTTCTTCAACAGTGAATTTTATGAGTATCATGCACTAATGATGGAGGAAGAAGGAGCAGTTATTGTTGGGCTGTTAGTTGGGTTAAATGTGATAGATGCTAACCTGTGTGTGAAGGGAGAAGACCTAGATTCACAAGTAAGTCAGTACAGGTAAAGTAATGTACATGCAATCCATAAGATTTTTATGTACCGTGAATTTTGTTACTATGGAGTTGTGACTTGTTAGAAATCTTACTAGAGTCTGTTTAGTGCATGATTCAGCTCCTGGATCAGTGGAGGCTGTTGCATTGCCCTCAGTATCAGGTGGGTCAGACCTTTAGATAGTGATAATTGTCAGAGTGCAAGGGTAAGGTTTTATGCTTCATCATCAAATGGATGCAGTATTAGCAGTGCAGAGTTCTTTTCATCTTAATTACATAACTCGTCCTTTTCCTTTGCTGGAAAAGTGTATTTCCATGATCTCTTTATCCCATTCGGTTCATTTATTGCTGTTCTTGAACATAATAGGAATGTTTCAACGACCTGAAACAAAAACTTGCTTCGCATAGTGTAATAAAAGACCTTATAAGAGGGTGACTGCTTTCAGTTTGCAAAACAAGACTTAGAATTCCTCCTCCTTTGCAAAGTCCTTTGACTTTGAACTCTGATCTTTCCTGAAAAAATCTTGACAGATTCTTTTTAAAGGCAGATGCACAAGTATTTATAAATAAATGTAGGCTGTGTTCAGTCCTAATTGGTTTTGTCCAGCTTCTTTGTGGAAAAAAATCATAATAGTTTGAGTGATTATTTACTGTATTTCAGCATATATTTGATGAAAAAGCAATTTCTGTGGCAAAGAATGTGAATCATAGGGCTAACTTGTCCTCGATTGTTCATTCTAGTTACTATTTAATGTTTTAGGCACTGATCTTACGTACCAGAAGGCATAATATTGAAAGGACTATAATTATAGAAAACTTAGCAACGCGCTCTTCTTAGTATTGAGAATTATACGTGTGTATTATAAATAACAAAATCTGTTGGTAGCTACACATTTATTACCTAGGTCACTTGGTGGCTTTGCTCTATGAGGGGGACATAAAATTTGATTTGAGAAGGTAGAAGTGGCTGTCCAGATGAGATTTTAGAATAATTCTGTTTGTGAAGAGTAGTGTAAATAAGGCACCTTCTCAGAGAAGCTGATTGTATTGAGCAGAAAGAGAAACTTCTGGTCGCGTCCGGGAGCATAGTTTTGGTATGTTAGAAGAATGCTATTCAGTGGTTAAATGTGTGTATGCACACAGGGAGAATTAAAACAAGGTAATTTTTATAGAGATAGTGTTTTACCTTTTTCATAGAGATAGTGTTTTGCTTTAATAAGCAAACTATGGTTTTTTAAAAAGCATTTGGAGGAGAGACTTTCTAGAAAAGATAGAGAAAGAACAAATAGACAACCATCATAGGAGACTGACAGGAGAGCATTGTACAAAGCAAGGAAATGTTAGACTTAGCAAATTACTTGTATTCAAAAGCCAAAGGAGCTCAAGAAGGCAGCAGTAGATCAGAGAAATCAAAATACTTCTGTGAAGAGGCTGCTAGAGAACAAAAAGGAAAGGTTTTGGTAAAGCAAACATGGTTAAATACTTTTGTTAGAGGTTCATGAATAGAGTTCGAAACAGAACTCCCAGTACTGTTTTTTGTAGTATAGATGATTAAATTACAATTGAGTAGAAAAGAAATCAATTAGATTCAGATTTAGAAGGTTTAAAAAAATGAATGCAGTTGACTTGGCACACCTGGGAATCAGCAAGTGCGGAGAGGTAGCATTATTTGGCAAGGAATATTAAAAAGCTAAACATGGAGGAAACATCAGTTTGGGAGCTGTGCTGTGATAGGAAATTGTGTGAAACACTACAGGCAAATTATCACAAACCTGCTCAATCAGTGGCAGGGTTGAGTAGTATCTGATAATTCCCCAAATGAAAGTGTTCCTGTAAGGTCTTGGCTAAGCTCAGTCAGAGGTAAGAAGTCATATTTTCTTTGGGATTTGGTACCTGACATGTTAATTTTGTTCAAAGGTAACATAATTCTTAACAGATATGTGAGACTATACTTTAAAAAAAAAAAAAAATTTGTTTAAAATGTTACGGTTCAGTTTTTTGAGCTTCTGGCTGAAACTTGACCAATCTTAAAAAAGCTGAAGTAACTGAGGTTTTAGTAATTATGTAGATACAACACCGTGAATATCAACAGCAGTTACTTGTATGATATGAAACTCTGTACGTTTGCTTTCCCCTAGGTTGGTGTGATCGATTTCTCTATGTATTTAAAGAGTGATGATGACATTGGGGGTAAGGAAAGGTATGTCCTCACTAAATACCTCAGATTTTGCATGGTAACCAATGATTCCTTGACTGGTGCCCTGTTCTTTGTAGAAATAAGTCAGATTCCTTAAAGATGAAGTTTTCTAATCTCGCAGTGTTGAGAAAAATCGTACGCTACGTTGTTCTGTATTACTAATTAGCTGGATGAATATTTGCACTCTGAAGCAAGGCTCAGCAACATCACCTACTTCCTTTACTTGAGGGACAGTATTGGAGGAGTGCAAGGTGGCAGTGAAAAAGAACCTGCTAAGCTTTAAGCCCTCAGCTTGGGATTTAGTCAGTATTTCAAAGAACCAGAGTTATGGCAGAGTAAGTAAAGATCCTTTGAGACTATACGTTCGTAAGTTTCATGTGGACAATTTGTTTGCAGTTAAAGCTTTGGGTTTTTTTTTCTCTCACTGATGTCATAACGTATAAGTTACTGACTTCATGATTGTGGGATGAAGTTGCTTCCTTTCTTTTTAAAAAGCACAATTAAGGTGGACATTTGCATATGATTGATATGTGTATTTTCAGTACATAGTTCACTACATCATTTTGTTAAAGCTAATTTTATTATGTGTTTGCTTTAGAAATGTACAGATTGCTGCGATTTTGGACCAAAAGAATTACGTTGAAGAGCTGAACAGACAATTGAAGTAAGTATTACTTTGAAGTATGCAAGTCAATCCAGGCATACAGGTAAAACACCTCAAATTCCTTTTGTACTACAGCTATGTGAGAGAGAACTTTAGAGAAAGGGGTGCAAGTTCGTCATGTTTAGACTGAGGATGTGGTGAAGTTGGAAAGGTTACACTCTTCTGGAGAGAGTCAGGAAGTCTCAGTTTTCATGCTTTTGTTTTTCACAGTCAGACCCTGTATTCTTCAAAGAAATGAAAAACAGCAGGTCAAAACTGATCAAGATCCATACGATTCTTAACTTCACAGGAATGAAAAGACGGATCTGGATTTTTAACTGCATTCTATTTAACAGCTTTCAAAAAGTATTAGTGGGTGTTCTGGGTGAATCTGCATGTTTTTGTTTCTTTGCCTTCCGTAATATTTTAGATTGTAGCTTTAATGCTGGGACCAAAACTGAATAGGTTCATTGCTTCCTGGAAACTACTTACACAGCGTAGGTTGTGGTTCCTGTAAAAATCGTTTTCAGGAAAGCAGCCTTTCCCCCTTACTTTGCTGGATGGAGCAAGCCCAGTCCACCACTGTGTTTGTTGCTGTACAAATAGAGGAACAGTGATTGTAATTCACTGAGGAGTATTGTACCAAATTAAATGGTGCAAGGAGCTAAAAAAGAAACAAACAAACAGACAACAAACCCACAAAGAACTGGCTCTGTAGAATCTGTAATATAGCTGATTTTCTTGATCCCTTTCTGAAATGTAGTCCTATTTTTTCATTTTTAATGCTAGTAGTTTTGATTATTGGTTACTATATGGCTACTGTTGGGGTAAAGGTACTCTGATTTGAAATTGTGTCAGTCACTGGGCAGAAACCTTCAACAGGACACAATAACTGGGTGTGTCAAATACAAGCAAAGTGAAAGCAAGTTAAGGAGGAGAAAAGAACTATCACAATTAAGAACAGTGGTGTTTGTGTGATGATAGCTATCGTTATTCAGATGAGCCTCTGTGTACTAAGTATGTTCTTGTACACTGGGTTATGCATGGAATTACTTGCAAACCGGTGGTTCAACAACTCTCCTCTTTTATTTCAGGTCAGATGTTTGTTTCCACACTTCCTAGAATGCATTAATCTCATAGAAATACATGGAAAATTAAACGGTGTTACAGAATAGAGTTTTTTTCTGTGTGTAAAGTGCAGCCTAAAAAAATGTGCTTACAGCAGAAATGGGCAGTCAGGTAGTGGAGAAGGCCTGGATGTAGTTTGATAAAAATAAAAAACCACAGAGTAATAAAACAGACTAAAATTCTGATGAGACTTACAAATGAAGTCAAGAAACATCAAGAAAGAGGTAACCTGAGGTTATATCTCAAAAAATGCAGAGAAGCAAATAATTTTATAAAAGAAATGGATTTTGGAGGAAGAGAACATGGAGAATGGCTTTCATTATACGGAGGGGGAAAAAGCCCAAGAAGATTGTAAACTCTCTTTTAAGGGAACTGGTTAAACATTTGGATACGTTATAGTTGTGAGGATAAGGGAAAGGGAGGAATGTAAAGTTACACCCAGCCAGGAGTTTAAATGACAGGGATGACACTGGGAGTTGGAAAGAAGTATATAAATGTTCGACAAAGGAGGGTAATTTTCTTATATTTAGGAAAACATCAGATAACGGGAGCAGACCTTTTAGCACTCAACCATTAATCGTTGTACTTCACATTGAAGCTTTTGAGCTTGGTTGAATGAGTTTTGATGTAATTTTGAATAATTTTTTTTCTTTCTCTCTTTCAGTAGCACAGTTAGCAGTCTACATGCAAGAGTTGATTCACTGGAGAAATCGAACACTAAACTGATCGAAGAGGTATTTTTTTGTAATGTATAATAGATATTATTTACTCTCAAATGCTATTTTTATAAATATACTTAAATTATTTTAATCTACATAAGGTCTGTATAATACATTCAGTTATCTTTATTTTGGCTTGAAGAAAAGGCGCAGCAGCTGCAGGGATTTGAAGTCAGCTTGCCTAGGTAGCGTGCAGCATCAGTAAATTAATTCTGTAGAGCATCGCGATTCCCACTATGGACAAAACCAGAAGAGAAGCCTTTCTTAATGCCAGCTGTCAGTCTGATTTTGTACAGATGAGTAGTCCATAATGGATGACACCAGTTGCTACGAAGAGACAGAAAGTAGTTCAGCAAGCAGTTTTTGTTATTGTTCTCAACTTTAGCCAAAGGATTGTTTCTTGCTTATTTACCATATGCTTGTAAACAGTTTTTAGACTTATCTGGCTCTGGTTTTGTATTTATGTCCTATATTTTTGGTTATCTTTCATGCTTGACTAGATTCCAATATATTTAGCTTTGTAAGAAAAAGCACTTTCTTTTTAATCCGAGCTGCTTGAGAAATAGTTAATGAAGTGGAAACTTGAAATGTCTAAACTCAGCTGTTGAAGGGATAGCTAGCTCACTCTGGGTATTCATGTATCCAGATAGAGGGAAAATATTTTTTTATAAGCATTAATTCTCAGAGTATTCTGGTTCCCTTACAAGCCTTCAGCCCAGCTGTCCACATATTTTGATCAGCTGGATTATAATTCTGACATTAAGGTATATACTGTAGGGCCCAGCTATAATGTTTTCTTTTTTGTAAATATGTTTTCTTTTCATCTGGGAGAGGTTTTCTTATGTAAATTGCTCCATGTGATACATTAAGATATCCAAAAGAGAACAAAACTGGATATATTTGAATAGAAATGGAAAGAAAAAAATTTAGGAGGAAGAAAGGAAACTGAGGGTCTTTAAGTCATAATGAAGCAATGAAAAGAAAGCGCATTCTTTACCAGTCATGAAATAATGAAGTATCTTGAATGTGCATACTGTTCTGCAATGGAAGTGACTCATTACTAAAACTGGAAGCTTTATGTTTTCTTTAAAAAGAATTCAACCTCTGTAGACTGCGAGAATAGGGCAGAGAATGTCATGTTCTTGCATTCATCAGAACACTTTTTTCTTTATTTCCACTCCACAAAAGTCATCACACTGCTTTTCCTTTTTTCTTCTGTATTTTTTTTTCAGTTAGCTATAGCCAAAAACAATATAATTAAACTTCAGGAAGAAAACCATCAATTAAGGAGTGAAAATACCCTTATTTTAATGAAAACACAGCATCATCTAGAGGTATGTTAGTTTTACTATATTTAAGATAGTAATGTTGTGTTGTTCATTGCTATTTGATTGTTCTTACATTGCAACTTGAAGTAAGCAGTTGCTGGGCCAAATCTAAACCAACTTTTATTAGGGAAGGGACCTATTAGATCTGGGAAGCTTTATAATGGCATAAATGTATCAAAATTATGGAACACTAGGTTGTTTTATAACCGTATGCAAATTTTGTAGCATTTTCCCTTGTATTCTTTCTGGTTTTCTTCCCTTCTTCCTTTTTTCTTTAAACTGTAAGCTATATCTAAGAGCATTTAAGGCAATATTATCTGAAAATCTTGTCAAAGTAATGCATGTTTTTGTTGGCAAACTGTCTATTCTGACCTGCCTCATTATATGAAATGTCATTTGGCGTAATTGTGTATACAATTGCTGACCTTCCTTTAAGCTGTGATTTGTAACTCCTTATGTAATTTCCTGTATGTGTTTTACAGGATAATTAGTAAAAGCACAGGTTAAGCAGGTGTTTGGGTTGCACAGTACTGAAACAGTTGTGTATTAGAGTGACTTACTGAAGGAGGACTGTACTCTAATACAGATGTTTATTTTGCCACATTTACTCAATTTTCATTATAAAGCTGATGGCCACATAGCAGAAATAGCTCTTTCCCTGTTTGTGCTGTGCTTGGAGAATGTGTTTTAAAGCTTTTTTTTTTCCCTCCACAAGTGTTAAATTTATGCTATTAACTTCTAAACTTGTGATGAAGAAAGATAGATTGTATATATCTTTGTAGGCAACTAAGGTGGATGTTGAAGCAGAACTTCAGACATACAAGCACTCCAGGCAGGGTTTAGATGAAATGTACAATGAAGCACGTAGACAGCTTCGAGAAGAATCACAACTTCGACAAGTAAGTGTTCTTTTCTAGAATTACACAGCACTTCTAGAAAACGTTATGCTTGAGAAGAATCAGTATATAAATATTTCTAGTTTTGCTTCTGCGGAGTTAGATGCTGTCTTTAATCAACTTTAATTGCCTTTTCTCTGACTGCCTGTAATAAAAAGGGGTTTTTAACAGAACGATCATTACATCAACATTTCTGTAACAATGTTGCTAAAGCATAGTAAAGAAAATACGCTTTTTTTTTTGAGAATTTTTAGGGTAAGTCATTAGCAATACTGTATCCTCTGTATGCATGCTAAATCTTACTTATGAAAATAGGAATCCTTTAGTACTATTTTTGCAATTAATATTTAGGCAACTCTGTGCTATGCTGGCAGGATAATTTCTCATAATGTGAGTTGTCTTCTCCCAAAGTTTTGTTGTTTGTTTTTTTTTTTTTTTTTTTAAAAAAGCATCAGTCACTAAGAACATGAGTGTAATGTTCATGTAGTGGATAATTTGCAAAGTTAAAGAGGGGCAGAATTTCTGAAGTGGTGAAATAGGTAGTGCTGCAGCTCTGTTAGAGTTAGCTTTTGTCTTTTTCAAACAGATAAAATGTTGCATAATTATTTAAAGAGTCTGTGTTGTATTGTGTTTGTGTTTTATAGGATATGGAGAATGAGTTGGTGGTTCAAGTTAGTATGAAACATGAGATAGAACTTGCCATGAAGTTGCTGGAGAAGGACATCCATGAGAAGCAGGATACCCTCATAGGCCTTCGACAGCAGCTTGATGAAGTTAAAGCAATTAACATGGAAATGTACCAAAAGCTGCAGGTAAAGGAACAATCTGCTGGTAAACTGATGAAATGACTTTGGAGTGAGAGAGATGCGTTACCATTTTGTTTAGTTAAATACTGCCGTTTCCTTGACTTCTGGTTTCTTTCTGCTTCCTAGGTCGGCTTGTTGTTTTGGAACATTACTGGGGCAAGCATGATTTCACACAAAGCAATTATTAAGGCAGTTACTTAATGTTAATGGGTTTATAGAAGAAAAGAGCATGAGAATAAGATTGTGGCCTAACAACTGTGTGGAATAGAGAGAGTAATAGCATATCTAGTGATAATGACACTTTTTGCCCTGTGTAGTATAAAAAACCCCAGAGAATGTGAGGAGTTAAAGAGGAGATCTGAACTTTGAAAGTGAGGAAAGGCATTTGGAAAACAAGGTTGTGTTAAATGGAAAAAAGCTAATTACAGGGTTGTTTTTTAAAATTTGTTAACAAATTAAGGAAATCTATAACAGTGCAGTGCTTCTTTGGGAGAATATGGATCTCGAGGGACCAAACATGCAGTTAACAAATGACCACACACCAGGGAAGTTTAGCAGTGAATTATTTATGCAGAACATGAATTTGATTCGTGGAATAAATTATCAAAAGCAGCACAAGAAACTAATCAAATCTGTAGGAGAATGAGGGAAAAATATTAGGATGCTACAGAGGGGTAGTTGAGATGATGGACCAAGGATGCTGCTTTTCCACCTGCAACTGTGAGGAAACTGGGCCACAGGAAGAAAAATGGAAATAGAGCTGGAAAGAAAAATAGAAATAGAGCTGGAAAGAAACATAAGAAGACAATGTTCTTCAGTATGTTAGGTTCTGTGGGGGATTGTTTTTCTGTTAAAGCTATACTTCTGGGGACTGTGGGTAACACTGATTTCACTTAGTGACATTCAGACCCACTTCCTGGGCACAGTAAAATAGTTTAGTCATGCCCAGTATCTGCTCTTGGGGACCAGTTGATTGTGTTGATCTGTAGAGCAAGGATAATGCTCTGCCTTTTATTTAGATCTTCAGGCTGCGGTTGTAACTGCTCTGCAAGCAATCAAAATTGTGAAATATATTAGTAAAATTCTTAAAAGATTCTTAGGCGCACGTGGTAGTTTGATGAGAGTTGGAGAACCTAGGGATTTCCAGGACTAAGCATCTTAGTTCCTTACTGGTAAGGTTCTGACGGGCTACTTAAAAAGGTGATCAGTGAATTTAAGTTGACTTGCAAAACAATTAACTAAGAAAGGAAAACAAAGTGAAAAACATATACTTATGAAATAGCATCTACACTTGCAAAGTGCAAAACTACAGATTTGCTAGGCATAAAATTTTAAGTACTGTCAACTACATTTTTGAGATGGAAATGTTTAAAAAGAATAAAAACAAGCCATTTTAACATTTTTCCCTTCAGGTATTGAAGAAAAAACCCCATGCGCTAACAGTGTAATGTTTACCTACTTCAGTTTAATCTTTTTTGTAACATAGGTTTCTGAAGATGCTATGAAAGAAAAGAGTGAAATAATTGGTCGATTAGAGGATAAGACCAATCAAATTAATGCAACTATGAAACAACTAGAACAAAGGTACAGGCCCATCTTTGTTTTTCTTCGTTCATTTCTCCATCCCCTTATGTTTTACTGCATTCCTACACAGTTGACACTGAAATGTAACTTTCAACTAGAAAACTTAAAAAGAACCTTTCTGAAACTTTAACTAGGGCTTTACTGTTTGATTTACACTTATTTTAAATGCAAACTTAATCTTTCATTTTTCTTCCTCTACCATCTTTCTTCTGGTCCAAGGGTTTTGTGCTGATACCAAAAGTTGTTCTTTTAGCTGTTTCTGATTCATTATTACCTCTTTTTTTTCCTTCCTCACCTGAATGAAATGCAATAGAAACCAAAGCATTAATCTTGCTTATACTTAAGCTTGTGCTTAATATAAACATTTAATGCCTTCATGGATCACTGCTGTATTTGCTGAAGCTCTTAAAATTGTTCATTGCTTTGGAAGTACCATTATTTTAAATTGACATAATGACTTTTACACTGAAAGGTTGAAAAGTGAAAGACTAAACTTCCAGTACATGAATTTACATTATGGTTAGACTGCATGTATTACATAATATTAAAATGTGATTCATATGTTTTCATTTAGTGGCCTATATGCAACATTGATCTTTTTAATTGTAAAATATAACATATCCATAAGCCCTGTCATGTTGGTGTTTGACATGTCTTTTTTTTTTTCATTTAAATCTGATTATGAAAAACATGGTTATATATTAAAAAAAATAGTGACATGAATATTCTTTTATTGACATCCTTTTTTCCTCTTTTTTCTTTTTCTTTTTATCCTTTATCCCAATTTATGTTTTTACTATTTTGCTGCCTTCATCTGTCTTTGATTTTTGTCCACTGCATTCATGAAGTGACAAAGATCTGTTAACTCAAACTAGGACTATTGCAATGTCATTTGTCAAATGTGCCAGCAATGAAGCTCAGCACCAGTATAAACTTGTCAAAGATATATCATTCTGAGAGCTCCTCCAGATCTGTTGTGTTTAAAGAATTACTAATAAAACACACCTTAAGAATTTTAAAATTACAATTTTAAATGTAAAGTGGTATTAGAAATCCTGCACTGTAACTGATCGTAGCTGGGTTCTGTTTTGTTTTCTAAAAGAACATCATCTCCGATCTCACTTTACCCCTCTTAAAAAAAAAAAGAAAAAAAAAGGAAAAAAAGTAAATTATTGCACTATTATTAAGCAAATGTAAGCTAGTTTTCTAATGCTATTTAATCACTTCTTAATTGTCAAAGTTTATTTTAAAAGGTTAGCTATCATTACTTTGTACGTTTTTATGGCATTTATTTCTAATCTAGTGATTTTTCCTATTCTTTATGGTAGTAATAGGTCTTAAAAGTAGCCCTTCTGACTAGTATTTCCATTCTCCCTGCTTATTTCTTTCACTTTTAGGCTGAATTTATCCCAAAAGCATGCTCTTTGTTGGTTTTTTTTAGTGATAACTAGCACCATTTTCTAAAGCAGTGTGATGGGAGTTTGTGGAAAAGGGGCTTGAATGCCATATCAGAACAATATCTTTAAAAAAAGAGGGTGGTGTCAACATACATGTTCCGTTTGTACAGTGAAAGAATTGCAGGGTTTGGGGATAAAACTGCTAAAGCACAATTCCATTTTGCTGATGTGACGCTGGATAAAATGTTTTCACGAGCCTGGACGTGGATGGGGCTCCAGACAGGGAGGGCAGCGTGCTCTAGCAAATCTTGTAGCTGCGACTCCTGCCTGGAACAGCTGCACCACGATGGCTGCAGTGGAAGTTGTAGTAATAAATAGGATTTTACATTCAAGACCCCGATCCTGAACTTGTCTAACTTGTTTGTCAGCTTAGGATCTTGCCTGTCTGTGGCTTTGTCTACACTGTAATCGCAACCTGTGGTTTTGCCCAACCCCTTTTCCCTCCCTCCACCCATCATTAGGCAGTCTTTACAACTCATATTTCTGCTTTGTGTTGCTGCTTGCCTGCGCTGCAGAAATAAAAGGGGTTTTAGCTGCTGACTGCCCTGCTTTTTGCTCTGAAGCGTGGAGGGGCGGTTGGTTGGGAGAAGAATCTTAGGGTCTTTCAGCAGAAGGGGATGTGTTTGCAAAAGCGGAGGCAGGACACAATGGTACAGAAAGGGATTCTACTGCAGGATTATATATTACCTTATTCCTTGGTTTGGAATCAGAAAGAGCCTTTAACGTGGCTTGGCTACTAAAAAAGAAAAATAAATATCTCCTATCCTCAAAGAAAACCCAAACCAGAAACACTGAATAAAACAAGTAGACCGTAGCAGAAATGGGAGCGTTAACCATCTCACGGTCATCTATGCAAACAAGTATCTGCCTCAGTATCATCTGAATCACAAATCCTGCTGCGAACTTGGTCCAGTTCAGCATTTGTCTGAATTACAGCAGTGCAGTTAGCCTTGGTGCTAGTCTAGAGCGTGGAGCTGTAGCCTGGGTTGGCTAGCGTGTTTCTTGGGTAGCAAGCTCCCTGGCTTAGCTTGGTTGTGGACTTCACTGCAGTTTAATTTGTGATTTAGGGAGGGTTTTAACTTCCTTTTGATGTTACTGTCTTGTGTAGCTTCATTTGGCTTCTTTTGCCCAGTGATTTGACCCTGCTTTTTCCCAGTATTCTCCTTTCCATATGTGTTTTGGCCCTCTGTGCACTACCATTGCAAATGTGACTGGGAACGTTCTTAAAACAACTGGTATAGTTGAATGAGATAGTATGCTCTTTATAAGGTAGTTTAATTTCAGTCTTTTTTCATTTGTTTCCTGGCAGCTTTTGGAAACTCCTGGTGGTGCAACTTCATCAGTAGAAGCACAAATGTAGACATATTGCTAACTTAATTTTTTTTAGCTGACATTGGGAGTTGTGAGTTACTGTGCATTCAGCTAGCTGCTGGGAGGTGACAAATCAAGCACAAAGGGTATCACAGATTTCTCCCATCATTTACCTGAGAGGCCCTTAGAACAGTTTTGTTAAACATGACGCAGCAGGTGGGGACATTCAGTGGTATTTTACAGGCTCTTTTACTCTCCTGCCTTTTCATCAAGACAGGTGTAGCCATGATACAGCACAAGTTCCATTTTAGTACCTTTACTTTTGTTACATTACGTCCATCTTTTTTTGGACTGAAGAGGTGACCAAGCAGAAAGGACCCACAGTGAACTAATGGATTCCCAGGGGAGTGCTAGCTGAAGCAGAAACCAACCCCTGGAATGCAGAAAGGAAAGATTAAATTAAAAAAAAGAAACAATCCCTCACTTCTTGATTAATGGCTTTAATTTATTTTGTCTATAGTATGGAGCTATTTTAACCAGTGTAAGAATGCATTATTTTTAATACAGATCATTTAAATTAATTTCATAATATGATGTAGTTGAGGTAGTTCTATAAATGTAGTGAGACCTGTCAGGGTGTGTCTTGTTGTATTAGGCTAGTTTAGCTTTTTTGCTGTCTCATTGCAATGCTCTGTATTCAGCCTTGTGCCTGAATTGTTTTGAGCTGCTTTTGCACAACACATGCTCTACCCTGTCTTAATGGGTAATTAGTACCAGCCAAGTACTTTTACAGGATTTATTTAAAAAAAAAAAAAAGCTTCCAAAAATAACACATGAACATATGCTAAAGGGAAAAAAAAAAGGCATTACAGTATATGCTTGAATTCCAAAATATGTATCATCATGCTTTGGCATCTGTTATTCATGAGCATAAAATAAAACAGTGATTACTTACAGTGATTGCTCTCTTACTGTATCAAAAACCAGGAGCTAGTTCTCTAGGCATTGTATGGATTTCTCGTTTGAGTTTGTGAGTTTCCCCCAAACTTTGTTTTTATTTAGAAATGTTTCTATTTCCCCATTTTTCTTTTATTTGTCTTCTTCACCCTCTACACCCTAGTTCTAGCTTCAGTTTTACCCAAAGTTGATTTGAATTACACCAGATTGCAGCAAGCAGAGAAGGCTCAAACGGAGGCTGAGGCCGAGGATGAGAAACTTAAACAGGAATATGTGAATAAATCTGAAAGCCTGCAGAAAGAATTCTCCCAGAAGGAGAAACAGCTGTAAGTATATCCTTCCTGTTTGGAAAAATACACAGCAGCGAATATTCTACGTTGCAGTATGGCTTGTGTCTTTGTACAGACTGGTTGTTGATAAATGGTTTTGAACAGAATGTAAATACTAAAGATCTTCATGTTAGGTACTGGCAAGGTGGAAGAAAACATGTCATTCCAAGAAAGTCGAGCTGCCTTTGGGTACCTCTAAAATGTCGTGCAGCTTGAAAGGAGGGAGAAGAGCAGCATTGTTTTTTGTCTAAAAGTGCCAGCTTAATTCATGAGGAAATTGTCCTAAGTGCAGGAAAATACATGGTGTTACTTTAGTAGTACTAATACACACTTTTTAACAAAACCCACAAGTATGTAGTAGTATAAACTTAAACAGAAATGGCATAAGAATAGTTTAATTGATCAGGCTTATGGATAAGGTAGAAGTGGTTTAACTTACCACTGTGCAGGAAATAAAAATCCACTGGAATCATAAATATTAAAAAGTAATATAAAAGCCAGCCCTTTACCCTTTCTCTTTTTAAATGCTTCAGTACTGGTTTAAATAAATATGTAACATAAAAAAGCTCCTTGTAAGGGCAGGTGTTTTCCCTGTTTGGAAAGATAAGTAAATTATTTAAGGCAGTGCAAATCTGCAGCAAAACAAGGATTGGGGCTTAAAAAATTAGTGATTTCCAATCCGATTATGAGCCCACCCTGCTGCCCACCCTCTCTTACAACTCTGAATGTTAATAAACTTGTTTAACTGTCATGACAAATGTTCACTTTACTACCACAGTCATCTTTGCAGATTTTGGCAAAAGAACAGTTCAGACCCCAGCCTTAGAATTCTGCAATTCTGAAACCTCAAGGTCATGTTCACTTCTGATCTTTTCCAGCCAGATGCTGAGGTAGTATCCCAAACTGTAAGTCTTTCCTTTAAAAATGGTTTTGGTTTTAAAACAGGAAAATTAATGTGGGTACAGGTTTTCCATCAAAAAACCTTGCATGACTACTCTCAGATTTTTTCCTCTTTTATTGCGTTGGCACAATTTAGATCTTGAAGGTTGAGCAGTGTGCTTCCATCCTTTGGTTTCTCCATAACATTCTAAACACCAACTCTTTCATGAAACTGATAGTGAAATTGCAGCTAGAGTGGATCTTCCATCAGAGTAGCCCTAATTCCTTTAACTGGACTCCAGTTAAACTGACAGAATTTAGATCCTTATTTATGTTGAACCTCAGTTGTGTAGGAAGCTCAATAAAAATAGTAATTTAAAGTCCCTCCTCCTTTATTTTCAATTCTGTTCAAAATGTCATAAGCCTCAGTCAAAAATAGAAGATTCACATCTAAGGATGTAATATTAAATAACTTTTATGAGCACCAGAGATATATGCAATCATTGTCTGCATCACCAGTGGCAGTGTGGTTGGTTGGTTTGTTTTATTTTAGAAACAAGCTATGTAAGGTTAAGGGGGCTTTCCCTTATGCATGTTTTAAAAATACTTTAGAATTTTGTGGTTAATCTTCTCTTGCTCATTTATTACAAAGGTCAGCTCTTCAAAATGATGCCATATTCCTGGTCCTTTAAATACATTTCTTTTTAAAACCATTTTCTAAGTGGCAATGTTTTGTTTTATTTATTACACCAATGCCTAAAATATTATGATACTGATATGTTATTTCTGTTTTAGAAAATGTGCAAGTTGATCATTTGTTTATTATGATATTGCACCCAGAAATAAACTCATTTTTATTTTTTAAAAATTATACTGTTGTGCACAGTGATTGGTTTTTTATTTGTTTTGCGTATTCTAGGCTTCAGCTGGAAACAGATTTGAAGATAGAAAAAGAGTGGCGGCAAACCCTAGAGGATGATCTTCAAAAGGAAAAGGAAACTGTATCTCATCTGAGAATAGAGACTCAAGAAATGATTAACCTCAAAAAAGTAAATTCTGGAGTAAAACTTGACTAGTAATTTAGAATTTGATTGCAAAATTAATTGTGGATTTAGGTGTGGTATTGTTAAGAATTTCTGCAAGTAGATAAGAAAGATCAGATTTATGTATTCTCACAAATAGATTAAGAAAAAAACATGTTTTTTTACACCCCATTGAGTCCTCAGATCAGAACTCAGTGCTTTGAATATGGAAAAATGGAATTCCGTGTTTTTCTTTCTCAGTTGTGTTGAAGACTCTGTCTTCTCATCATAGGCCAGAAAGTGCTTCAGCTTCTCTCTGGCTTGGTGTATATGGCTATACAGTGGTGTTGATCTCTGCAATCAAATCGTTTTTATTTTCTTCCTGGAGAGGAGTGCAGAAGCAAAAATGCTTCATCTCTTGGGGTCTAAGAGTCTTTTAATCCTGAGTTGTTGCTGTTTGAGTTGGATTTGGGAATCTTAATAGAGAAAAATATTCACTTGGCTTTCTCAGTAAGATCAGATTTGGGTAGTAGCAGTTTTCTAGGCTGTAGGCACATACAATTTTGAGAATAATTGGGGTTTGTTATTTTTTTCTTTGTTTTGGTTTTTTTTTTTGTTTATTTTAAGGAGTTCCTTAAACTTCAGGAAAAGAACAAGCAACTGAAAAGGATATGTCAAGACCAAGAAGCTGCTCTCCAAGAACTGGCATCCAAGCTGAGCGAGTAATTCTGTTATTCATGATAATGATTCTTTTTGTCGTATAAACTTGAATTAAGAAAAATAATAGGATGGTGGTCATATGAATTAGACTGCATATGACAGTCTTACCTAGCCAGTTATCAAAAAGAAATATGTCTAGTTAGGTCAAGTCTGTTTATTTTTACTTTGGCTGGTGGGCTAGCCGTGAACTCCTGGATGATTACAGTGCTTTAAACAGAAAATCCTAGTTTAAAAGGGCCTGGGGGCATTAGGAGTTGTTTTGCAATTAAAATGGTTTGCTAGTTTGCATGTTGTGGCATTCCCAAAGAAGAACCCAAGTGGAAGATAACAGCTCTGGCTCCAGAAGGAGAGTGCTTATCTTTTTGTGAGGATGTGTGCTCATGGATTCCTTCCTTTGAAGAGGGTAGATTCTCCGTAGGACAATCCCAGGCCATTGTTGCTAAGTCTGTAGAGGATGTAAGGCGTTGCCTTATCTAAACCCCTTCAGGCTATAGTGAGCAGATAAGCTCTGAGCACAGCTCTCATTATTCTTATATGTTGTTAAAGTTTCATTTAATGATCTCTGTCTTCTAAGTAGTTTTGCCTGACTAATGTGGACTTCCATGCCCTATAGAATAACTCTGTATATACACTGTGACTCAGTCCCTTCTGAGTGGGTTGGCACTGGATGGCTGTGGGGAGGCTGGTTTCTCCATAATGACATCGTGGGGTTGTGTTCAAGTCCAGAAATTTAAATTTTGATTTTGTACCAACGCTCTGTGCTACCTTTAGGTATTTGCACAGAGCTATGCTGGTACAAATTTCTCTTATCCACAGAACCCCAAGCAAATTTAGAGCCATTGGAAGGATTCTGAGCTCTTTGTATAGGGCTTGTCTTTGTGTAGTACTTAGCACACCAGGGCCTGATACTGATCGCATCTCCTGGATGCTGCTGTAATATAAAAGATGTAACTTAAAGTTCATCTACAACTTTTTAAATTGTTAGACCATAACCGACAATATAGAAGTTTGAATTAACATTATCTTATTTTTTTAGATCAAAGCTGAAAATAGAAGATATAAAAGAAGCGAACAAAGCGTTGCAGGTTAGTAGTATTTGGAGGAAAGAGGAACCTTTTTTTTTTTGGACTGTTCCCTTTGAAATATTTTGTAAGCGTGAGAGAGAAGACTTCTGTCCAACAGCAGCTACTCAGAAGAGACTCATTGTATGACTTACTCCAGTGGGAGAGAACCACAGATTCCCTGTAGGCTCAGGGGAAAAAGATCCCCAGTTGCTTTTGATTTTTCTTGTTTGATGTCCAGCGATGCATTTTGATACTTTCCTTGCATTGCTACACCCTTCTATATTTTACAAAGTGTGCCTGGGACAGAATATGTAGCCAACTGATCCTAAATTATGTGCTACTTCTCAGTGATTAATAAATATTTGATCGTCCTAGTAATTAAGTAACTTGTAGCACCAAAGCTGGTAAAATATGATCTTGTAGTGTCGAGAGGTTTGGAACTTTCTTAAGAGTTATGCAGGGAGCACTTGAGAGCGGAGGTTGTGTCTGCACATGTTCGATCATGTGGTATGTCACCTTGTATATTATTTCAGGCTAAGTAAAGGTGTGTGAAATGGTTTTGTTGAGCAGATTCCTGGTTTTATTAATTGGTTTAGACAGAAGGAAATTAACAGTTTTAACAGTTCTTGACACTGTCCTGGTTGTTTGGGTTTTTTTTTTTTTTTTTTTTCTTCCCTGCATCTTGGGGACTGTTTCTGTGCCATGGGCAGGGAAATAGTCTTCTGCTCTGAGACATGAATGCCTTCCTGCTTTTCCCAGCTCAGCCATTGACCAGCTTTACTACCTCAAGCATGTCTTTGCACCTATTTCTGCTCTGCCTTGTCTCATAAGGTCTTGCAATGTTTTGGAGCAGACTTGTGCTGCTTTAGAGTGTCTTTGTGACACCATACTGGTCTCAGGGCATTAAGCAATTCAGGCAGTAAATGTATTGCGATTGATTTGTCTTGTCCCCTGGAGCCCGAAGTTTAACTTCGTCAAATGCATATAGTTATGGTAATTTTTCCTGCAGGGCCAGGTTTGGTTGAAGGACAAAGAGGCTACACATTGCAAATTGTGTGAAAAGGAATTTTCTCTTTCCAAAAGGAAGGTAAAACTTTAAAAACATTTGTTCCAACATGTTTACATGCATTATGGGAAAAACAATAATTATCTTAAGAGGTGTGGCGTGAAATGTTAATGCTCAGATGAATACACAGTTATTTTTGAGGTGTCTTTCTAGTACTTAGATATGTACAACGTGGCTGGGCCCTAATTTCAAAAGAAACACTGCCTTTTGGTGAAGTGCCACAAAGAAACATACCTAAAATTATTCAGCCTACTTTGTGGAATCATCATCTCCAGTGCTTGTCAGCTCTGGCACTGTTAAAATCTGACACATGGAAGTCTTTTTATGGCATATTTTTTTATACAATAGACAAAGAAATTATTACTTTATTGTCATTTTAAAGTAAAATGTGATGTTAATTTCCATGCTTTATGAATGCATGCAGGAATTTTTATTTTATCTTTTGATGTTAAATAGCAATTAGCTGCCTGACAGAATCATCCACTTGAATATCATCGTATATATTATATTTTTATATGTGTTCTTAATCCAAGGATTGAAAACTGCAAAGCATATATATATAAAAAAAATAAATATATATACGGTCCTAGACAGACTGACTATCTATCTATCTATCTAACTGTCTGCCTAACTGATCTATCTATCTATCTACCATGATCTGTCTAGGATTGCATCATAAATTGGGATTTAGATGAATTATCTTTTGAAAACTGATTCCATGCTCAGACCAAAGAAGTGGGAGGAATCACATTTTAGACTGCTCTGTGTATATTGTTTATTGGTATCCAGTTAGCAAGTATATTTCCATTGTAAATGTTTTTGTTGTTTTCTCCTTTTTTCCCCTTTATTTAGCATCATTGTAGAAACTGTGGTGAGATCTTTTGTAATGCCTGTTCTGACAATGAACTGCCTCTGCCTTCTTCACCAAAGCCTGTTCGGGTCTGTGATTCCTGCCACGCAATACTTATACAGAGGTGCTCTTCTAATGTGCCATAAGATTATTTACAAGATATTTATTACCTTTTGGTATTTAGCTAATCCTGTTAAAAAAACAAAACAAAACAACAACAAAAAACCCCCAAACAACTAAAGAATGTACAGCACTATTTCCAGAATTTCAGGTAAGCAGTCTGGAGTTGCGTTTTCAGGGTATCATGGAGGAGTTATTTGTCTGCTTCCTCTTGAAACGAACAAAGGAAATGGGACCCAAAGACAGAAAATGCATATGTTAAAAGTACAGGTGACAATATTAGTCTCACAAATGGCTCAGAAGTTCTTCTGGAGGAAGCAGGGCAGTTTATAGAGGAGACTCAGTGTTAACATGTATTTGATGAGTATCTTAGTCGTTATGATGATCTGGAAAGATGATATGTTTCCCTGCTTTTACAGCCTAGTCTGCGAGGAGTCTAACCCAATTCTGCTGCAGAATGTGCCTGTGATATGCTGTTGTGAGGCAAAACTGTGCGGTAGCTGGTTTTAAATTATATTTTAAAAAAGTAAATGCAATTAATGCAATGGTCCGGTAAGTTGTTGCCAAATACTGTATTTGTTTACTTCCCCTCAATTATCAAAAGATTTGGTGCATCCAAGAATATTGCACTGACAACTCTGTTCTTTGTAGTCATGGGTGTAAGGGGAGATGTCAGATGGATAACAAACAGTGCCTCTGGGCACTGCAGGAAGGAAGGTGCGTTTTGCTGAATGATTTTTTTAAAATTAACTATTGGTTTGGCATATCCGTGTTTCAATTGAGAGATGTCCATCACAAAACTTTTGCCTAACACTGTCTGTAACCTCAAACAAGTATCTTTGCATTATTTTCATGTAAGTCATGCTTTTGAGCTCGTACATGTAGTCACTGTATGGCTCTAGAAGCAGAGTGAATCTGCCACCGAGACAGACGAGGATTAAATACTGGGGACCGTGTCCTTTCTGTGTTGGACAGGGAGGTTCTTCCTTATTTTGTCGTCATCATTCTCAAACTTCCAGAGTTTGTTCCTAAACTTCATTGTTTTTTCCAGAGCACTTTTGAATATGTCTAGGTCTGCCCACTCCTTGCACTGATACTCTGTGGTAACTTCTGCTGGAGTGTAAATCCGTATTCTTCCCGTAGGCAAATACAAATACATCTGTTGATAAATTGTCCTGGCTTCCACGTCACTGCACTAGAACTGATTTACCCTCTGCCCTTTAGCTGCTCATGCCAGGGGGTCCAGCCCTGGAATCTCCACGCTCTGGCCAGCAGAACTATCGGTCTGGTAGTTCCTTGTGCCACACCAGGGGCTTGGAATATTCTTACTAACAGGAGAAAGGGAGGCTTTGAAACAGGTCTTTTAATTGTTCTTGCACTTCGTTTAGCTTAGCGTTGTCTTTTGAGGATAGGTGTTTAGTTAATATTCTAAAAGCTAATACAGCTGTTCTTTTTAACACCTTGCTTGTGTAGCTTTTGTAAAAAAAAAAAAATGTTTTTAAAATTACCTGATGTAACTTTTTGTAAAATACAAAACAAATACTTGTAAATCTGTAAATAGCTTTTGGAAAAAAAATAAATTTAATTGATCTGCCACTTAACTATGGGAATAATGTCACTTTATTTAAATTTGTAATTCAGAGTCTTTTGAGTATTTTATTATGACTTGTTCAAGTTGCTTAGAGGGTGTTTGCATATGTTGGGGAGTGGGGAGCAATCCTGATGATGACATAACGCACCAGGTGCTGCTCATGTGCCTCCCGGCCGTATTCCAAGAGTGTTTGCCGCTGGGCTTTATGTGGGGCAGGCGTGGAAGCAGCAGGGTTTGAGCTGGGACAGAGATGATGCTGATCTCTACTGCTTTAATAAGTAGTTTTACAAAAAGTATGCAACTGAACAAAATTAATTTTAAAACAGGCCATTTTTAAAAATACAAACTTCTGTAACATGCAATAAATTTTCTATTACTTAACTGCAATCTTTTCCTCTTCTCTGTGCTGCCATGTTTGCATGGGAAGATATCACTGAAGTAGCGTATAATTATTCAGATAGCTTTTACTAAGTAAAACTTCTGCCTTGAACAAAATGGTGAACACTGTATGTTTTATGTGGTTTTATTTCCCTTAGCATCAACCTATGTACCTGGCCTGCTTTTAGCACTATTTATTATTTAGCACTATTATTAATCCTGTATCTTTGTCTTTCTATAAAACCCCGTTCTTCAACAGATTGTGATTGTAACTCACCCTCACGCTGAGCACAGGACAGCCTGTGGGGTATCTGCTCCGTTCATCAAAAGGAACTGTAAGTGGCTGGAAAGGTGGAAGGCTGTGCGGAGCTTGTTACAGGACAGGCTGAGGGGAGTTGCTGTCCCATGCAGTGGGATGCCGTTCATCAGGACTCAAGTTCAGCATGTTTTCGGCAGTGCTCAGTTATACACAACAGCTCAAAGCAGAACACCCTGCTGGCTCTCAAAAGGTAAGTCTTGAACTGGTGTCAGCGTTCCCTCTCTCAAAATGGAACAAAGTACACCCCAGTGCAGAACTGGTACAGCTGTCTGATACACTGATAGAAAAAACGTGCTTCCATCAAGCATAGGTGTCCTCTACCTGACTGACTTTTTTCTGCAACTGGATTGACTCTCGTCCTGACCTTTGGCATGTTAGTTTTGTGAAACGCATGAGCTTTTTCAGCAACAGACCAAGAACCCACTAGTTCTTAAGAGCACCGAGTTAAAAGCAAGCCCTGCAAGATCAAGCCATCTTCCCTCCCCTTCCTAGCCAAAAATACTCCAGTTCTTGGACAGCTTCCTATGCTGTTATTTCCAGTCACTGTGACACAAGACCACACTCTCTAGTGAAATAAACTCCATTCTCCTCTCTCCCACAATAAGACATTTATTACATATATAACACAGTACTAGCAGAACAGGTGACAGACTTTCAATACCCAAGATCACATTTGACATTTTAAGGGAGGCATTGAGGACAAAGCAGTTAATTTGGGAGATCACACTGGCTCAGAAGAATAAATACCTTTTTTCATTACACATCAGGTATGTTAATTGTCTTCAAACAATAGTTTCTTACATATCTTACATGTCACAAATGCACAAAAAGTTTTATCAACCTGTTTGGGTTGTGTGTTAGTTAACAAGTATTGGGCTTTTAGAAATACTTTGCTTCTAATGAGCTCATCCATACAGTGGCTCGTCAAGTTTGGAACAAGTACAGACAAATCAGCTCTGCAGCAAAAAAAAAAAAGCTGAACCATGTTTAAATACAATAATTTCGTGAAAAAAAAAAAAAAAAAAGTCTTAACTTGCTTCCAAATCCCCCACTCTTGCCAAAAGCAGTGTTTGTGAAAAAAGTACTAAGTGGTTAGGTCAAGTACTTGTTAATTCAAAGCTATTTCATGTTAGCTAAAAGCTGTGCTAGTTTTTAGTTTGCTTTGCACATTACACCTGTGAAACGCAGTACCGAGAGTTCTACAGCAAAGCATGGCAATAACCATTGCTGCTTGGTTTTGCAGAGGCACAGACCTCGGGTGCTACTTGCTTACGCAGTTGTGCATTTGAGGATGGCGGCAGATTCTGGTAGTACAAGGAAGGAAGCCGAACAATGAGTTTTAGCCTCCACAGCTTTACACCGCATTGAGAAATTACTACATACAACTTATCAAAAGGGTTTAGGAAAGATTGTTACCAAATAACTAAGCTATTCGTCTACCTTTTTCCCCTTAAACAAGTGGATTTTTTTCAAACTCATTCACTACACCAAAAGTACATAGAACTGAATCGGTGTTCATAGGAGTCACAGTACAACCACCTTTATTGAACCATAGTACAACATCTTAAACCGACTGTAGTCTTGAATATGTAATACATCCTTAGGAGTAACTAGTATAAAAAGTATCAACATCAGTGGTTTGAATATAAAAATTTATTTAAAGTCAGAGTATGCAACAAATAAAACCTACAGAAAACAGATTTTCCCATCACAATCTGTTGCTTACCAAATAATATTGTGAAAACACATTCCTTCAGTCATTATAAAGTTCTTAAAATACAAAAGAAATTAAATTTTGTAAGAAAGTCTAGTAGACCAGAGACTGTTTTTCTTCCAGGATGTTTTGTAGAAGCAAGGCTATCCTTCAATACATTCCACGCCATCCTCCTCCACCCATACTGCCTTGCCCATAGTATCCTCCACTATTTCCACTGCCACGACCTGCAAACAATTGACACAAGGTCACGCATACATACCTTAAAAAAAGAAAAAATGTGATGGGTAATACAGAACAGTTGGTTGAAGATGACTTAACTTATACTAAAACAACAATACTTCTAAACGAGCATTTGCTGCAGTAGCGAAATGCATAAACCCCCAAGTGATTTACAGTTTAAATTAAGCCACTCCCCTCCTTCCCTTTCTCCCAGCACAAATGTTCCGCAGCACGCAGCACCCACCACCCTTCCCACATCCCTTCTCGATCATCCGCCAGAGACGGATGGAGCAACATTTTCACAAAATACATTTAAAACAGAACTGTTACTTACTGTATCCGCCCAAGCCATCAGGAGTCCCGTATCCGCCACTGTAATTGCTACCCATTCCCATTCTACCAACAGAGCCGTAACCTTGATCTGAAAAGCAGAAGGGCATCGTTAGAAGCTGGGAACTCATTAGGCCTGGCAAAATGTCAGCTAAGTCTGGAATTGATGCATACCCATTCCATCTCTGCCATAGCCTCCCATTCCAGAACCACCTCCAGCAGTTGAATTCAGGAATAGTTCAATATATCGATGCTCTGTAGGAAACAAAAGCGCCTTACTTTGTGTTTCGTTTCAGTCACCAGATGCACAGAGATACAATGCAAAAAAACCCACCCTGACTTACAAGTAACAGTTAGAAGCCCACAAAAAGTGAGTTTGATATGTGGTAAATGGCAAAAAGTCTTGGGATTTGTGCATTTCCTGCACAGCAAGTGAAGTTAAATGCAGTTTAACCCCTTCTATTCAGTTTACCCTTTTATATACCCTGCTAAAGCCCAGTCAATGAAAGCTTTAAGTGACCACAACACTCACGCATGTGATTTTTATCCTTAGACATGGCAGCTACTGCATCCTCATGTGTTACGAATTCCACATCTGCCTCTCCTGTGGCTCTTCCATCTGCCCCAATATCAATGTGAACTCTTATAGGATTCAATGGTGAGAAAAACTAAGAATAAAAGTGACAAAACAATAAATCGCATTAATGCGGAATTCAAGCCAGGTACTTCCCCCTGCTCCCCATCCCAGTGGTTACTGGAGCACTCCATTAATTTAATCTCATCCTACCATACAGATTTAATTACTAATTTCCAAAGTATTACTCAGTGATAGTGGACTTTCAACATTAGGTTAATCTACACTTAAAATCTATTATGATTACACAACTCAAAGAGCTCCAGCTACAGAGCTTGAGGAGCTTACTTTAAAAGCAGAGATACAAACAAGAATTCCTGCTCACACACATTGCTTTAAGCAACAAGTTCTAATATGATGCCATCCTGGAAAAGGAAAATAATTACTTTGTTTCTGAAGAAGCAGAGCCAAATCTGTTTCTTAAAGCAAGAACATACTTATAGAATGCAAAAAAAGCTGACGTCCATCAGACTGCTCTTCCTTGCCACAAAACTCAAAGAGATACAGGAATATTTCTGACTAACAGACATTTCAGCAAACAGTATGAATAAATGAACCTCTGGCATACTACTGAAGTTTTACTACTCAACTCCCAATAACATGCCAATCAAAGCCTGAAGTGTGGCCCTTGTTCTCGGAGAGTCTTTAGACTAAAGAAAACAAACTGACAGAAGAAGACACAGCTCAATTTAAAAGAAAACAAACCAAAAAACCAAAGAGCACAGAGTGGGGTTCTGCATATATAAGATAAAGGTGCAACTAATAAAGATGGCGCACCCTGCAGAAAAGCTGTGTTTAAACAAGGCCTTACATCCCAGGAAAAGGTTTCCCCCTACGCACAACACATCTACACTGACACAAGAATGCATTCCCGCTAGCCTGCAAATGCGCTTTTAGCTGCCATCCTGATCTCTTACGAGTAATGGGATACTGTCCCCTCCAACCCAGTGCAGCTCCCAACACTCTTCCCACCCTGTCCCTCCTAAAATCAGTCTCGGGTCAACAAATATACAAACTACAATCAGAGCTTCACATCTGCTATTGCTCTTTTAAGCTTAACTGAAGAGGTATAATTTTGTAAACAATCTGAAAGCCTTAAAAATGAGGATACTAATTGCAACAACTGTTCTCTCTCCAATACACCTTTTATGGAAATGAAAGAGCAAAAAGTACAGAGATTAATGTTAAGTATAGTCTGGCTGACTTCTTCAGAATGTCAGATTCTCAGACATTACCTTTATAAAACCTCATTTACTACAAAGCTTTGTAAAACTCACATTTGACTTTAGTTAGCAGATGTATCAGAGCTATCAATCACTTGTTTGAAACCTTTAACCGAGTTTGGACTAGGAAAGACAAGAACATGGAAAGTCTCGGCATTAGAAACCCCCTTTCCCCATTGTACTTACATTCGCAATATCATTTTCCGTTGCTCGAAAAGGCAGTCCTCTCATGTGAACAAAATGACCGCCACCATGGAAACCCGACCCTGCATCTCCACCATAGCCATGTCCTCCCATGCCTGTTAGAAAACCCAAACCAAACAAAACCACATACCTGTAAGATCATCATGAAAAGCTAGAAAAGTCACTACTGTTTTCCTGAAATCATTCACACTTTGTGCCACTGAATGTAAGATGTTTACACTTCCCCTCTATCAACCTAAACACTTAACCAGAAGATATCCTAAGCAATAGATTTACATTTTCCTGGGATTCCCCAATTCCCCGCCTTTTTTAAGCAACCTTCTTTCTTTACAAAATAATCTAATGAAGAAAGCACTGACTTCTGTCTTGGAAATACTATGCCTTACAACTTTAATAATACAAAAACTTCTTAAACTATTAAAAAAATTATTTTTTACCTCTCCCATCCCTCATTCTGTCATCATAGCCATCATTTCCATAGCCATAGTTATTATAGCCACCATAATCATCAAAGCCACCATATCCTGTGCAATGGAGAAAAAGAAATGATTACATTATTACTCAAAATTCACAGAGCAATGCACAACAGTCAATTTTTCAGTCTTCGGGCACCCAGAAGTTTGCAAACAGCCTCTACAGACTGTTAAACCAGGACTTCTGAACAGAGTGCAAATGTAAAAGTTCTTTTAGACAGTAAAAAGACGGAAACATGCAAGTGAGATCAAATTCTGCTGAAGATACAGTTTCCTTATTAATTCCATTAATCTTAAATACTAAGCCACATTTTTTGATACGTTACAAGTAAAATTCTTTTAAGAGAAATACGTCAAACCTAACGGGTACTGCAGCTACTGCCATTTCTTTATTTCTTGACAAAGACGTCAGAAACATGAAACTGACAACAGAACCTCCATTCATTAGATAAACATACCACCGTCATATCCACCACCTCCTCGACGCATTCTGTCATACATACTTCCACGCCCAGCTCCATAATAACCCCCTCTTCCTCCTAATGGTCTATCATATGGTCCAGGTCGTTGTTGTCCCATCATTCTTCTTGGCATGTCACAGAATCCTCTGATTTCGCTCTTACTACTTTTGAAGATTTCAATATATCTAATAAAAGAGGATTTTCGAGGTACCAATAAGAATACATGCACAAGCTGTCTGATTATTATAAAAGGCCATACTATGTTTTCTATAACTAAATGTACAATCCAATAGAAGTGACTAGTGATACCATACAACTTAAGTTTCTCCTCAAAACCGTAAGAATCTTAAGTGTATAAAAAAACACAACAAAACACTTTACAGTGGCAAAAATTACTATGTGAAAATTCTAGCTGTACAAATTAAGCATAAAACATGTCTTTCCAGTATGAAAAACATACTGTTGAAAAACAATGTCTAGCTATAGTAGCATTTATCACAAGTTACCCTACACAAGAACGATTGAAACAATTTTCTGAGTTTAGCAAACTACCCAGAGCAATACTGTCTCCCCCACCCCCCAAATCTACTGTATTTCCCAAGTTAACTTAGGATCAGTTATAAAAATTCTTAAAAACAGCCAGTTCCATATAATGGTCCCCAACCCCCCCAAAAGCATTACTGACCCACAACCCCCAAAAATAAAGATTTAACACCATCCCAAACTCTCCATCCCCACCTGTGCCCTATTCTTTCCTTGTGTTTCCCCAGAGCATTTTCTGCTATCTCCTTTGAAGCAAACTGCACGAAGGCCTCCCCTGTGCTTCTCCCCTGGTAGTCCAGCGTCAATGTTATCCCATTTGGCACGATTTCCAACCCTTTAACCCAAGGACAAATAACCCCATCAAGGGGAACAGTGTTAAAGGCTGAAACATTCCCATCTGTAGCAAATACTTAAAGCATATCTAAACAACAACAACGAAAAAAGAAAACCACCTTGTTTCCCCCATCACCCAACAATACAAGCCAATAATCTTTCATTAAACATTTATGGATTTAGCCATAATTCTTTTCCGTTTAAACTATGCAAAAATACAACCACCTAAGTTACATGAACAAAATATAGCTATCAATTAAGCAATTTAACTGATCCAAATGCTAACATTCAGGTTATCCCAATATGCATAATACGTTTACCACCTGGACAAAATTAGATACATACTGTGTTTTACTACATCTATGGTTATTTGTACTTCATTTACAGGGCATAAATCGTACTTAAAATAAACTAATTTAACACAGTCCCTCCCATCCACCCCGTTAATAGCTATTACAACTTAAAATGTGCACAATATTGTGTAAAAGATACATGAAAACTCAGACACTATACTTCGACTATACTAGAGGTACCTTGGAAAAACTGAACAATTTCTTCTTTGCTGCAACCAAAAGGCAGGCCTCGAAGTCGTACCACTGTACCATCATTAGTTGTATCATTTGGCCCATTGTGTTTTCCAGTCCAGTCCATCTTTTATTTAAATCAAAACCTACAAAAAAAAAAAAAAGAAAAACTTTGAGATCCCATAAATGCCTAAGTCCCTCCCTGCAAAAGAAATCTAGTAGTTCTTCTTCAGCTAACTAGTGTTATGGATGATTAGCTTTATTTCTGTTACATATTTAAAGCTGTACTTTATCACATCTAACCTAGAACCACCCTAAACTTTGGTAGGGAACAGGGCGCGCAGGGAGGGCAGCACGTGGGCAGGCACAACACATAAAGCTCGTTATTTACTCAGAGTACATTGAACATCCGCCCTATACAGAAGGGCTATTTTATTTTTGTTATTTTGGGTTGGGCTTTTTTTCTTTCTTTTTTAAGCGTGACAGTTGAAAAAGGGGGAGGAACCACCCAACGTTTCCCGCGTGGAAACACAAGGCCTTCCTTTGTCTGAAAACAAAGCGCCACGGGCCACGCTCCCAGTTGGTTTTTNCCTGAGCGTGTAGCGGGAGCGCCCCCATAACGGGCCTCCCGCCCACCAAAAGCGAGGGAACCGCCATCGCCGCCCTCCCTCTCCGATCCGCCGCGCCGACTACCGCCGAAATCGCGGCCTTGACCCGCCGCTCGCTCCCCGGCGCCATTTACCGCGCCTCCCCCCCGCCGCGCCGCCCCTCCCCCCCAGCCCCCCCGCCTTCAACCCCCGGCTCCCACCCAGCTCCCCACCGTGCCCCGCTGCCACCTCTCCGCCTCGAAGAAGCCGCCCGGTCTCCGCCCGCGTAAACCTCAGCCCCGTCCCAGGAGACCCTCGCCGCCGCAGGCCGCTCTCCTGGGACCGCCGCCGCCCTCGCCTCCACCACTCAAAATGGCGGCCGCGCTCGGGAACGAGGCTCCGCCGAGAGGCCGCCGCGCCGCACCACACCACCCCCTCCCGCACGCCCTCCCCCCGGAGCGCGGCGCTGCCCGCGGTTGCCACGGGCGGACAGCGGCCCCGACACCGCGCCGAGGGGCGGAAAGGAAAGTCCCGCCCGCCTCAGGGCCCAAGACCCCGCTGGTGTCGCCACCCTGCCCGTGGGCACCCCGGGCGGGCCCTGCCGAGGGTCGCGCAGCCACCCCTTCTCTTTCCCCACTCACCAGGAGACCCTCGCACACCCCTCGACGTGCCCCGGCGGGAGCTTCTGCCAGGAAGGATGGAAGGAAGCTCCTCCTCGCTCCCAACCGGCCGGCGGGCTTGAAACCTACGCAACGCAATTGAGCAGGATGGCGTAGCAGCCCCGCAACTATCGCGATAGCCACGCCGCGCTCCTCAGCCCCGGCTGGGCGGCACTCGCGCATGCGCGCCTCCGGGGAGAAGCAGCGAGTGCGCATGCGCGGCGCGGCGGACGGGCAGTTCCCGCCGATTCCTGTCTAACGCCTGGGGGGGCGGTGCGCATGCGCACTAGGCTTGCCTTCACTTGGCGCCAAGAGGGCTCGGAGTTTGTCCGTTAACGGCTGCTCGGGCATCGCCTCACGGAGGTGTCGCCTCACATAGGCGTCGGGCGGCCGGTCGTGCCCCGGAGTGTGTGTCGCTTAGGCTGTCCGTCTGGCTTGGTTTGGGAGGGAGAATGGGGGAGGTTGTCCGCTATGGGCGCACGTAATGGCTGCCCGCCTCTGCGCGGCTTTGCAGCTGTGGTAAACCCGCGGCAGGCCCGGAGGTGGTGGCGGGGTGCGTCTTCGCACAGCTCCTGCCTTCCTACGTGCTTCAGCGGGGAACAGGCGGGGCCGGGTGCTGTGGTGGAAGGGCCTCCAGAGCGTTCTGGAGCTGGTAGCAAGCGATGTAAGAGAGAAGTTAAAACCCGTGTTATAGTAAATTTGAAACTATTGGTGCTGGGGGTGTGAAAGGGGGGCTTGAGTCCATGTATGTCCTCGGAAGTGACGAGATGGGGCGCCGCTGGCTCCTCCTGCTGTTAGGGAAACATTAACCTGGGGTTCTGCAATCGTTTGGGGGTAAAACAGGTCACGAAGTACGTTGCAGAAAAGAGCTTAAGACTGAATAGGCGCAAACAACAATGCAAATTCCCATTTTTACGGTTGATGCGTTTACAAACCGGCCATTTTCTGGAAATCCTGCGGCAGTTTGTTTGCTTGAAAATGTAAGTTAAAAAAACCAATCCATTTTATGAGGGACTGCAGTAGCATTTACCATTCTGTACTTGACCTGAACACTTAGCACTGCATTAGACTTTGCTTTCTTTATTTGGGAGTTCTGCTTGCAAGCGTTGTTTGCTGTTGCTCCAGAATACAGAGAAATTAGCACAGGGGTACTCTTTTTTTTTTTTTTTCCATCAGAATTTTCATACAAGACACACTTTGTATGTTTTGTGGTGGTTTTTTTTTTTTTNTTTTTAAGGAATATACTGGTTTTATTCTGAGTTGTCAAAAAGAAATTACTTAATTTCTTAAGACAATGGATTCAGAATGAAATCTCTGAAGGGAAATGCAAAAACATAGAATCAGTACTCAGTTTTTTAATAAAACTGGGGTTTAGTTTTGGTGTGGGTTTTTTTCTCCGTTTTTTCTTTTTTTTTTTCTCTTTCTATGGAAGGAAAGTGGGGGAGTATAAACCTGGATTTGAGTCTTCCCACTGTTCGTGTGTCAGGTTCAGCTTTTGCCAAGTTTAGACAGCCAGGTTTTATTACTTCAACGTTACATGGTAGTTTTAGTGCTATTGACAGTAGTCCTCCTCATCAAGGTCTTCTGAACAGTTGGTACTAACTGGGACGCTTGACAATTTCTACCAAAAACTGTTTATTAAAGTGGATTAGAAACGTATAGGCCTTATATTATTTGTATAATGACATCTAACAAAAATTGTAAGTGTGAAAATATACGTAGAGCAGTCAATGGTAGTAGGTTGCACTGACAATATGAAACCTTTCTAAATGTTCCTAAGCCTATCCAGATCTCGTACAATATAGCCTGCTTACCAGATCAGCTAAAGTTGTGACTGAGAACATCTCACTTCAGAGGTATTTTTGGCCCCCTAAAGTCTAAGTACTCCCTCTGAGAATGAACTTACTTTAAAACTATGAGCTTCTAATCACATTTTTATATTAATTTTACTTCATTGCATTAATGTATTGTGAGGGCAGCTTATTTGCATGTTGCCTTTGGATTGTTGAGATTTTAAAAGTTTTTTCTGCGGTACCTGGGACTAGAGGCTTTAGTGTCAAATTTAAAGCTGAGATTCAGTTAAAGATGGGATTATAATTCATAATTTTATTCTAAGATCCAGGAAAGTATGGTGCAGCTAGCAACAATATTTCTGTTCCCTTCAGAGTCTCAGCAGATGCTTTACAAAAACTAAATGGGAGTAATGCAAGAATGGCAAAACAAGCCCTTTCTGTGTTTCAGAAGTGCCACAGGATGGCAGTATTTCAATAAAGTTCTATTATTTTAAATAACATTTTGGTTGGTCTTTGTTCTGGTTTGGTATCTTTAGAGTAATTGACAGTCAGAACCATTTTGCTGGGATAAAGGAGAGGTACTTGTTACTGTAAAGAGAGTGTTGTTTCACTGTATAGAATTCACTCTCCAAGTACAGGTCTGTGATACACATCAGTAATTGTATCATAGCTGTAGTATGGGATCGTTGGCTGAAAAGGATTAAAGTTATTAAGGGAAATAAGTAAAGTTAGCAGGGCAAATTTTTATCTCAGAGGTTGAACCTGGCCAGGTCCATTCAGTACTTTGTTTCAATTGTGTTTCATTATTTAAAGACCAGATTCTCAAACCTGGCCAGTCAGCACAATTGTGGGGAGAGAGCAATGGGACAAGGGTAAAGTAGAATTTTATACAGTCGCTACAACTCATGTATCCTGGGGTCAACATTCAGTGGTTTAAATCTGCAGGCAGTTAGAGCAGAATGTGGTGAGCTCCAGCTTTTTCAGTTTATCTCCTCTCAGCTTCTACTGACATAGCATATTGTTCCAGTTGTTCAAAGAGTAGTATCAAGCATAGAGCCATAAGCACTGATCAGCCATCTTGGCTATTGCCCTAGCCATTCCTACGCGCCTCTTGTTGGCATGCATTTTTCAGAGTTATAACAAGAGAGTTGTAGTTATTTTTAGATTGTGTTAATAATGACTTCTCAGTGTGACTTCAATCATGACTTTAAAAAAAAGATTTGTGTTCATGGAAAGACTGAGTTTAGGTTTTTTGATGATTTTATTTTCCATGTATTCCAAGAACTTCTAAACTAATAGGACAGATAGTAGAAATGCACATGTATCACAATGATTGAACTAGTTATACCATTTTATGCTTAAAGGTTTTTTTTTACTCTAAGAAAGTATTTTGAACTAAAAATGAAGCTATGTTTTATTATAGAAAATTAAATTACTGTATTTATTTGACAGAAAGTTTGATTCTGTGTTTTGTGGCCTGCTTTTCATTGGCTTTGTTGTTTCATCATTAGGACTTGGATGAAGATTTGCACCAAAAAATCGCAACAGAAATGAACCTTTCAGAAACTGCTTTCATCAGAAAACTGCACCCTGGAGATGACTTTACCAAAAGTGAGCAGTTCTGTTTATCCATCAAAATCTCTTACAGGGGAATAGGAAGACATTGTGGGTAAATTTATAAGGAATGGTGCTAAGACAGCCAAAGCAAAATCTTGGAGTTGTAATGTAGCTTACTTAATAATAATAAGCCTTTTGCACATGGATTCTTTGAAACATTTGTGCTGCATATTAAATTAATTTTACAATACACAAACATTTATTATTCATAAATCAGACTATTTGTTTTAGGGCCTTTTACTAAATAAGCAAGTTGAATGTAGAAAATCTCCTAAAAATGCTATGCCAAGATCCTTCAATTAATACTCCCGTTACTACTAATAATCTGAGATAATTTCTTATTATGCAAGCAGAAGAATAAAGATCGAATGTGCTTATTCTATATGCACTAGGTTTTGTTGGGATTCTATTTGTTTTCATTAGATAGGGGACTCTGAGTGTAATGCACTGATTTTTCACAGGGGCGACGACAAGACTTGTTTGTTGTTTCTTTTTTAAAACATTGGTTGTTTCTTTTGTACCTTTTAGTTGTGTTTGTATGGTAATTATTCACTTGAAATATGTTTTCATAAGCATTATCTTGAATGACAGTGCAAGAACTCTGCAAAAGCTACAGGAAACCAAGTGTAGTGCACTTGGGTTCCAATTTTTTTAAACAAATAGAAATATGATTTCTAGTGAAAGGAAGGGTTAGTGTACATTAGAGGCTTTTACCAGACTTGGCTGGTGGTTTAAGCACAATAATTCATAACTGACCTAGCTCTGATACAGGTTCCATTATACCAAAAAAGCTATCTTTAACCCCTAGAGGGTACCCCAGCCTGCAGTGTATAGACATCGTGACTGTGACTTTGTAGAATTCCATAATACACAGGGACACAGAGGCTTTATCTTCTAAATTCTCTACTTTATTACAGATTACCAAATGCCCCCAAAATCACCACTAGCAAGTATCCGTATGATTAATAAAGCGAATGTATATATATCTCTCAAGCTATTACAAATTATTATCAGTGATCAATAGTACAGCAGGAATCAATAATATCAGCAAGAAGTATATATATAATATTACAGGTTACTAAAACCTTCTTATTAGTCAATAATCAAACTTATGAATAATACAACAGCAGATATACTTATGATAGGTTGCTTATATGTGTATATATGATACCAAGCACATTAAATAGATTCCGGGGGGAGGACAAATTGATCCCAGAAGCGTCCCCAACCATCGCAGAAGTGGGAGAACAAACGAAACCAAGCCCAGAAGTGGGCCCAGAGGGGGACCAGTAAAATAACAGAGTCTCACTTCAAAGATGATCTGTGTCATGGAGTTTGGAGTCAGCCACGTGTCCCCAGCAAGGGTCCATGATCTCGTAGGAAGTTTGTGCGGACCTCTTTTAGGAAAAGAAAAAAATATATGCAGCACAGAAAGTTCTCGGAGAGGAAACCCCGTTTTGAGTAAAAATGAAATAATTTTTATGCATAGAGACATAAGAGAATGTACCTTTCCTCCATTAGTAGTAGACTCCTGTTGTTGACCTGACTGAAAAGCAATAGCTATTCCAAAAATCAGTACAAAATAGGTTCCTAAAAGGGTGTTTAAGACCAACACTGACTATAATGTGCATTTTGATTAACTGAAATGTCATCACTCTGTATAAAGTTTTGAGGTAAATTGAAGAACTAGCCTTCTTCCACTTAATAACGCTAAATAAACTTTACTTTCAAGGTTCCTGCTTTGGACTCAGATGGTTCACCCCAGCCAATGAAGTTCCTCTCTGTGGTCATGCTACACTTGCGGCATCTGCTGTGTTGTTTCATGTACAAAGTACGTTTACAAGCTATTTATTACTTTTTAGGAAATTTACTAATTTAGAAGGTCTCTATTTTCTTACAACAAAGGCAATTAAATATTCGGAACATTTAGAGAACACATATGGAAATACCTTAGGTATTGTCTTTTACAACTGCTCTGTAGTTACAAGGTTGTAGTCTGATGCCTACGCTTGGATTCCGATGCTCTCATATTACTCTTATTTAAGAACAGTGCTAAATATGCAGATGTCGTCTGGGAGAGGTGCAATAGAATTTGATGAATAGGGAATGAATAGGAAATTTAACCAAATTCTGTTAAAGGGAAATTCCCATTCATTCTAGGAATGTGCAGGAAAGATTTACTGGCAATTGCTGTGCTTATTAGCCTCAGGAGATTATTTAATGAGTTAGTTGGGAATTTTGTCTCAGAACACAGATTTACTATAGTTATTGTATTTCAGCTGCATGACTAACTTTTTCTGAATATACTGAGCTACTCTAAGAGAGATTCAAATTCTTATGTTTGATAATGTTGCAATGTTCTCTCTCTAGAAAACACAAATTCAGTTCTCACATTTGTGACACTGAGTGGGGAATTAAAAGCCAGACAAGTGGAAGATCATATTGTCCTGGACTTACCACTTTACTTGACCTACCCACAGGTCAGTCAAAATTTTACTTGTTAAAGGCTTTCAAGGAAACTATGTCTTTATGTTTGTGTGTGTATCTAAGTATATCTGTCTATCTGTAGGTGGATAGATACATACTTATATATGTCCTATTTTTTACAGAGTGGTTTTGTTGTGTTTTTTTTTTTTTTCTTCAGGTACTTCAGGAAGTAGAAGAGTTAATAAAGGTAAAAAAAGAATCTATATGTGTTCTTAGAAGCACATTTATAATACCTATACTTTTATACATGAAAATGGCTGAAAAGTGGCAACATGGCTTTGCTTGATGTACTCCTTGAAACACTAAACCTTGAAGGTCTAAGTCACGCAGCTCAGGAAATGGAATTCTCCAAAATGCTGGAGTTGAACTTTTGTCTCCCGCCACCATTGACTGGAGTATCGGTGTTTGTTTAGCGCATTTTCAGCCTGTTGTATGCATGTGAGGGCAGTCTAGTGTCTTTGCCCTCATCTAGGTCCCTGAATTTCTTTCCAAGTTGACGTATACAGAGCTCCTAGCGCATACCCAATCCATTCATGCACTTAGGGCATTTACTTTTCTTGATTGCATGTACTTGAGGGCTGCACGAGAGACCTTGCATAAGCCCTGTTCTAGCAGGAAATTTGTTTGACAAAAATGTTAAGAAAATAGTATTTCATATTCAAATGATGATGTTTTTCTTTGTCTCCTTTAACTGTCCCATCAGGCAGCTGTCGGTGACATGATTGTTCAAGATCTCCGTTACTCTCCTGACACAAAGAAACTCTTAGTCCGTCTCAGTGATACTTATGAAAGGTGTCTTATACTTTTTTTTAAAAATAAAGTGTGCAGAAGTTGAGTCTGCTTGTTTAGCCTCTATGCCTTACATACTATCCTTTTTTATCTAGTTTTCAAACAGGTGGAGATTAAAAGCTCTAATTGAAACTCCTGTGTTATATGGTTATTTTATCTTCTCGTGAGCTTATTGAACCTGCAAAGCTACATAAAATCAATCTGAAATCCATCTCCAAGAAGAGGAGGTGTAGGAAACAGTTTTAATGATGGTGTATTTTCCCCATCCCTCTGATTAAAAAAAAAAAAAAAAAAAAAAAAAGATCCCGTGACCTAGCAGGAAATTAGGAGTCTTGCTTCTCAAATGAAGAAGTAATAGTTGCATAGCTTAGTGAGACAGGGCACTTTGACAGAATGCTGTGGATTCTTGTTCCCATTTGACTGTAATCTTCTTACACGTACTTAACAGCATTATAAGTAGCTTTATTGAGGAATTTCCAGTTCAAATTATTTAAAAGCATTTGTTAATCTCAGAGAGCTGAATTTCATTGTTAAGTCAAGTATGATTTGCATATATATTGCTGAAACACAAATTCTTTAATCAGGCCAAATTACTATTATTTTTATTTGAAGTTTGGCCTAACTTGGCCAAACTAGTTTTATAGATTGGGCTAGTGGGGAGATAGAAATATTCTCAGCTGAGTATTTTCAGACTTTATCTTGTGGAGATGTATCTGCAACTTCACAGACTTGAGACTGTTGTAGAGTGCTTTAGAATCCAGTGAAGATCTGAATGGTGTTAGTTGTTTGCTTACTCTGAAAGGAGGTGGAGTCCTTACTCTTTGCATTCTGTAGTGCTGAAGTAATTCTTTCAGTAATTAAAATGTTGAAACAGAAGTGTGTATTTTTGTAGCTAATGTTCCAGGATGCTCGGTTTTCAGAAATAAATAGTAAATGCATGGCTTGAGCTTTTTCTCTGCTCACTCAGAGTGTATTATACTCAGGGTAGTCTTCTGTCAAATGACATTGGGACGACAATGCTAGGAATCTTGTCTCCTCTTAACATTTAACCATGGCTGTTTTGGGATTGTAGAGAAGATGATTTTGTAGTTTTTTGTTTCTTTTCAATACTTAAATTAATGTAAAATGAAGAATATAGGCTATTAAAAATCTATAATTATATTAAAGGTCTGTGCTGGAAGAACTGCAAGTGAACGCACAACACTTTTTGTCAGCTGAAAAGACAGGAAAGGTGAAAGGACTCATACTCACTCTTAAGGGAAATTCCAGTGGAAAACATAAAGGCCATGATTTTTACTCCAGATACTTTGCACCTTGGTATGGAGTTCTGGAAGACCCTGTTACAGGTATGTGTTTGTGTGATAAGCAACTCTTACTCGTTTCGGTTCAATTAAAAGTTTCCTATTAAGCTTCATGAATCTGGTTTTGTACTTTGGAGTCTTTTTATAAATTACTGTTTTATATGGACAGCAGGAGCGTGCTCATTAAACTGAAAAATTTCATGACTGATGCCAACTCATTCAGAAAAAATCAGCTGCTTGCTGTCATCAGGCCAGATATTCCTGTGTCTTTTTTAGATCTTTTCCCTGAAGCATTCCAATTAGAGAAAAGCATGAGCCTGGTTTGGTATTGAATGAGTATTGCAGTAGAAGTTCATATCCACTTCTGTTGGTATTCTTTTTTTTTGATTTTTGAGTTCAGCTGAGACCTCCTCTAGTTTCATGACACTTATTGTGGATATTCTCAGGCCTGTGAATAATATGAACTCAGCTATTTGTATATTTAGGGGCAGGAAGGCTAGTTCTCTGCCCATTCCTTTGATGTTCCTCTCAGTAGGTGTGATGGTGATTGCTGCAGAATGATGTTATTATTAGTCAGATGAGAACTTGGTCAAAAATGCTCATTAAATGTTCTGCTAAATAAAGATAAAACTTCCTTTGTTGGAATAACACTAGTTATTCAGCAATACTAGCAGAAAGAAAGGCTTACAAAGAAATATAAGCCAAGTATTTCAGTTATTTTTTTAAGCTTTCAGTCCTGCTTTCCTGATAAAGCAGGGGACAGAGTATGGTAGACGTATCTAATCCCAGAGCTCATTCTTTGGGATTTCTGGGAAGACTAGTATTGATACGTAGGAAAAGCTAGAAGTTTCCAGAATCTCTGAGATTTTTCTAGGTTTGTTATAGCTCACTGTTGCTTGTCTTCCATCTTTAAGTGTCTTTTCTTTTGTAGAAATAAAACTTTTTATTGTATTGCTGAAGTATATTTTTAACAGTGTTATGAATTGGTATTATATTTCTTTTGTAATGATTTCTTAATAATGCTACATATCCTGGTATCCTTGAGCCCTTACAATTATAGATACTTCAGTGTAGGGTTTCCAGCAGAGTGTCTTTGCCCCTAGCTGCTAATGTAGACTGAAGCAGCATTTCTAGCTATGAATCTGAGAAACCAGCCTAAGTTTTTAAGCCATCTGCTGTCAGGAAACAAGTCTTTTAGCTTTCAGAAGCTGTGTTGAGACCTTAAAGATCTCTCTGAGTTACATCCTGATACTTACCAGCATTCAACACTGGAAAAAAAAACGGAGGTTTTATTGTGAAAACTGTTAGGAGAAGAAATGCTTTTGTTTTACACAATGACTTCTATCCACCTGTTCCTATTCTTCAAAAATATCCAAAAGCCTGTTCAGATTTTTGATCGGTAGCTGTTCATGTTTCATTGAATAACATCATGTTTAGATGAATAATATTTTGAATTTAATATTTTGAGATTCTGTTACTAGGAAACTTCACTTTTGATGAGCATATGAGTACTTTGGCTCAAGTATTTAAATTGGTACTATTTGTTATTACTACCAATTGTGGCTAATCATGAAGCCCTCATCTAGGCAAAATTTCCATTGAAGCCAGAAGATGAGGAAGTAATACTGCTTTATCACAAATAAATGAAATGTTAAAGCCTTAAGTTCTCTCTGCTGTGCAAACTGCTAGGTGTTTTTGCCCTAGGCACGTGTGGCACTGGATTTTTGTATGGCATTTACATTTTGAATGTGCTTGCTCTGTAAAGTAGTGATTGTAATTTAATTCTGTACTTTGTTTTCCAATATCTTTTAAGGATCTGCCCATGCTGTTTTAAGCAGCTACTGGTCAGAGCAGCTGGGGAAGAAAGAAATGCTCGGTAAGAGAAACTGTTTTCTTGCAAAACTGCCCGTTTATGGAAAAGCTGCTCACTAAAAAAGAAAAAGTTGTATGATTATTACAATCCAAACTGTAGCAATAACTCCCTGTACATTTTCTCAATATTAATAGAATATTATGCAATATTTTGTGTGTGAGGTAATCTTTAAGAAATTGCTTTCTTTCCTACCTGCTAACATGACACATCATGCCTGCAGGGAGTTTGAAGTCTCGGTTTCTGGATCGTAACTCTCTGCATTTAGTTTTTGATCTCAGCTTTTGTAATTCAGTTCTCATGAGATTTCATCATAACTGAAGCTTGGTGAACTTCAGATGGTGTTGTTTTTCTTGTTTGATTGAATTTTACTTTACTTCTTGGTCTTTATGGCTTGCACGTTGGGTATTGGGAAAGGTATTGGTATTTTCACTCACAATGTGTACTTTTCAGTAGAATTGGGACAATGTTTTCCTTTCCCCTCATGTGTATTAAGACGAGATTGAGAAAAGTCATGGTTTCTGCCTGATTTTGGAATTTACTTGAGAATCACTCCAGATTAATCCCACAGTGTCTTCTTTAGGAAACTTAGGGTTTAGAATAACTAATGTTGTTATAGCTAGATAAGAAGAGATGATGTATTTTTAACATTCAGATTCTACTTATAGAATGTGCTTTATGGTACAGGGTTGGGTTTTTTTTGTTACTGTTACATCTGTGTATTTAGGTATGAAGATCAGTTTTTCTCAGGATGATGATCTTTTACATGGTAGCAAGGAAGGATATAAGAAAGTATAGTCACATTACAAGAACAGAAAGAATGTGACTGACATTAAATATATAAGGATGAGGACAAGATACATGGGCATTGGCAAATTTTATTTGTTTGCAATTTATTTGCTGTCTTACTTTTAAATGATTAAGCCTTGAAGTAATTTGAGGTGACTGGACCGCTGAAGTCAAAGAACAGATTTATTGGTAATCTTTCAATCAATGAGAGATGCTTATTTGATCACATATTTGTTGTTAAGCAAGAAACTGAAGAACTTGGTGGAAAAAAAACCAAAAGAAACTGTTAATACATGACAACACTAGATGAAGAGGCATTGGGTGTCTGTTTGCTTCTCGTGTTTCTAGTGCTTTGCCAGAGAATGGAAGAACAACAGAAGCAATCCAAAATACCCTAGTCCCTATCTGGTTCCCTAAGAGAGAGCAGGGGATTACAATTCTTCCGTGCACCTGACAACAATTAAGTCTTTGGTAACATTTAGTTTAGAACAGAGATTGGATCCTTGATCTAATACTGTTCATTGTCCGTAAAAGTAAACACTTTTCCAAACAAACAGCTACCTTAAATGTAAGCCTTCCTAAATTTGGTCAAATGAATCTCAAAATGGATTTTCATGAGAATAATAAGCTCTTTAAAGGGTCTGTTTGCTCTGCATAGCTCAGTACGGTAATCCACAATGAATAAGACCTTCTCCATCATTAATTGAAAGAAAGGTTTGACATTCTGTTCCAAAGATCTCATATTTGCATTTATATCACACAAATCTGTGATAGTTTCCATAATGTTGGGGGAAAAAAAATCCCAATATATTTTCTGAAGAGTAGAAATTGCCTTTGGTAATATATCCTTATGGACTAACTATTTCTCAGAAGATTTTGACATTTTCAGATGTTAATGTGGAATTTAAAACTCTTCCATGCAATCTATAGACACTGCTTCTTTAAGTAATCAAACAGACAGGAATTCTGTTTTGCATTTTCATGTATTTTGTATGTACTGTGCCATTTCCTCTTTTAGAGAAACCTTCTCAAGCAACAAAGGCAATTGATACTGTAATCGGGTTCTCTAATGTGTTTAGCACCAAAAAAATTCCTATCTGCCCACAAGATAGATTTTTTTTTTTTTCATATTTCATGCATATATGTCCTCAAACTACTTTTGTGGTAGAAATCATACAAAACAGATTTAAAGAGAACAAGTTCATTTGACATCTGATCAACATGTGGTCTTTGTGTGTGTTTATGAGAAATAAGTTTTCCTTACATGCATGTGACTGAGGTGTATCAGTACTGGGCTGAATTCTGTTACTAATGAGATTATTTGGAAAAGATGGCTGGCAATCAAGAAGATTCCATATCACCAAAGATGAATAAATAAGAACATCTTTTGACTTTTTAGAAACCTTTGCAGTAGCTTCTGTAATATCCGACACCTTTTATTGCAAGAATAAAGGAAAGTTTTCTTCCATATAATGAAAGTTCTGTTAGTTCCAAAATAGATCAGATATGAAATAATATAAAAATGAGGAACATTAAATCCATTGTCAGATCTCTCTGGGTATTGTGACCTCTAGGAGGAGGTCAGCTGTGTCTCTGCTGAAGTATCAGACGTAATTTCCTGTGTTTGGGTTCTCTTCCTACTTTTATTAGACCAAATTGTCAAACAATAACCACCCCTATCAACTACACAGAGAATTTTCCAGTCTTTTTACAAGGTGAAATACGTTATGATCTTTCTTGAAACCATGTACATATCCTTGAATTTAAGCTGAGTGTTAAATCAGAGTTCAGTATCAGTTGCATTTTTTTTATTTGAAGAGTCTCTGCAATATATAAAAAGTTATAATCTCTTATATCAGATGTATAGACTTTCATAATCGCTAATGAATGCATTATTTAGCAATTGTCTCTGTATCCAGCCCTTTATAGTTTTCACATTTCTAAGATAACATTTATAAGCATGCATAAGGAATTTGATATAACCAAACAAATTATAGAGGACTTTCCGAATTACTGTGAAAAGAAGGGGCTTTATCCAGCTCAATTTTTAATCTCGGGTGAAGCTAGAGCAATCTTTCCGTACTTGTTTACTTCAGACAACTGTATTAATTTGTGGGGAAATTTTGGTTCTTGTTACTGCTTTTAACTTCCCTGATTCCTTCCCAGTACAGAACAGGTTTATAGCATTTGAGGTGTTGTGTTTGGCAACCATAAGCAAACCTTACTTTGATAACTGTAAGATCATACTTTCACAAATTTTGTCAGGGTTTCTTTCAATACAAAGTCTGTCCCATCTTCTAACTTTTCAGTCTCCTCACTTTTTTTTTTTGTTTTTGTGAAGAATTTGCTTTATTCAGGTAGAATAAATCTACCTGTATTTAAGTTTTTGCTAATTTGAATTCTCTTGAAGAGTTTTGCAGAATTGTACTTGCAGCTTTCATTGTTCCCAGGTAATCTCAATGTAAAGATTGACCACATCAGTTTTTTATAAAAATGTTAACATCTCTGCCAAAGGAGAGGTGTTTCACTCAGTCAGTCACCAGATTTACCCACCTTCTTTCGTAGAATAAAAACAAGTCTTGGAGGTCTTAACTTTGTTCAGTTAAGGAACAAGTACTTCTTTCACAGTCCTTTTATAGGGTTTAGAAATTCAACCAAAAAAATTGAGGTTTCTAAAAATAAATAATTCTAAAAGAATGGCACCTGTTCCTGAATTGATGTCATTATAACATCATGAAGAAAATCCATTACTCGTCAAATCCTATAAGCAATGGTCATTTAGATATATGTAGGCTGCCAAGAAGCTCCTCAAAATAACAGGATAGTATTAGTGCAAGGCCACTGGCCACCTTGTGAATGCAGTGGTGAATGATTCTGTGATATCAGCATGCTCAATCTCACAGTCCTTGTATCTACTCTTAAACTTTCCTCTGTCTCAGGTTCTACAGATCAGAATGCACATATTTGTTTTTGTATAAAACACGTATAAAATGTACGTGTAGTATGAGATATCCCTAGTAAATCCAGACATGGGATGGATGTGAAACAGCTTTGCGATCCAAAAGGCGAGCGCGCGTCAGAGATGCTTGAATGTCTCTGGAGACATTGCTATTAAATGAAATCCTCTAGTTATTGAAATGTTCCATGCAGACATAGTGTGAAGTAGCAGTGCTTCTGTGTGAGAGAAAGAAAAGATTGAGTATTATTTTCATATAAGCTTGGGTAAAACTTTCTTTTGTGTGTCTTTTTTTTTTTTTTTTTTNTCAGTAATCCTGCCATGAAACAGGCAGCACTGGTTCCACATTTAAAGAAAGAAAAAAAACCAAAACAACCAGCCTCTGAAGGTTTGAAATAATTAATCTCTTTTATTTAAGTCTGCTATCAAGAGGGAGTGAGAGAGTTTAGATGTGTATTACTATTTTGTATACCGTTGCCACTTGGCAATAGTAATTGATCAACTTTATCATGGTCTGGATTTTTAAGTGTCCAAAATACTCCAATTGAAGGCATTACTCCATACATAGATGTTGTTTGGACAATTTAAAAACAATAATTGGTAGTTCTATAAATGGAAAGGACAAAGTATCTATATCAGTCTTTCTATAGCTCCCGTTTCCACTATTTTGGAGTGTCCACTATTTTGCTTTGTCTGAGAATCTAATATCCTGTTACAAGGAAGAGGTTTCTTGTCAGCTGTAGCTGAGAAATTGTTTTAAGGCGTACAGTATATATTCCGTCTGTTAGAGGTCCTGTGCTCTGTTTGGATGTGAAAACAATCTACCCAATTTACAAATTGTGGGTTTGTGAGGAAAAACATGCCCTTTGGCTTAGAACAACTTTTGGAGTAGCTTGAAATTCACTGAGTAAGGAGACTGCAAACGTTAGTTCCTCATCATCCATTTACAGCCTTTTACGAAAACAGCACTATATGAAACTCAAACCTTTGCTAAATGCCATGTGAACCAGACCACTTTCTGATCAAGTAGTTCTGCAACTAAAATTGGACTACTGAAACAAGTCTACAGACTCAACATGCTAAGTGAGCATTATCCTCCTACCTGTATATGACTAAACAGTTTAGGCAAAAGTTTATTTTTGTAATTATTTACAAGTGGAAGGCTATTTCTAATTAAACTTTATTCAACTTTATTAAATGGTATATTTGGGATTATGTAAATAGGTATCTGTTCCTGTCTATATAAGAATTTGGTCTCAGTTTGTGACAGCTGAAGCAGCATCTAGGTTTCTTTGAAGACTTTTTCCAGTGGCTGCTTGAGATTTTTTTTACCCATTAGCTAAACACGTTCTTCGCATGTAGTATTGGATGTTCACTTTACAACCAGTAAAGTGGTTCTTCATTCTTATACAGATAATACTTGGTGTTCTTCCTTCTGACCTACCAAAACTGTCTATCCCATCAATGGGAGAATTCAAGACTATTTTAGATATACAGAGGAAACCTGCTTGGCTACATCACAGCAAACTAACCTTCACTACTTGTATTAACTAGCATCTTTGTCAGACTCAATAGACAATATCTAGTCTGAGATACACCCTCAGCTAATCTTTATCCGTAAAGACAATTCATCCAGGCTGTACCTGGTACAGTGCTTGCCCTGGTGCTGCTTGCTTTCTGGAGACAAAGGCATCATTTCCCTGAGTTTTCATGGATTTAAAAATAATTTGTGGTAGATACTAGTTTTTTAACTGTGGATTCTTGTTTCCATTTAGCTTTTCAGTGTTCCCGCCGTGGAGGAGAGTTGAAGATTTCACTGCGTAATGATGGAAGAGTTGACATTGCGGGGCAAATTGCTATTGTATTAAAAGGAAACCTAACATTCTGAAGAAATTGACACTAACAATTTCATCTCCCACACCTTCAAATTATTCATATTATGTTGATTATCTCTTAGCTCTAGGCAATGGATCACCACTGTCCTCAGAAGTCTTTGATTACTTATTGTCCATTTTAAAAAATTGCTTGAAAATGCTCACTTCTAATCTTCAAGATCCTTGGTATTGTTTTCTTCGCTTTCATCTTGCCACTTCATATGTACACTGGCCTCAGAAACTGTTGAAGGACAGCTATCTTGTTTTTCTGCTTTTAAATGGTTCTTTTCTATATTTCCAGATTCTATGTTAAAATCCATTCCTGCTTCCTGGACTGAATTGTAAACTTTTCTGATTGATAAAAGAATCAAACTTTTTCCATATTCAATCATTCTCCATGAAATCTGACTACAGTCCTTTAAAAAAAATATATATATCTTTTCTCTGCCATATATTAAAGCGATGTGTACATGTTCATTAATATACTTCAATTAAAATATGAAAAAAATATAAATGGTTTAGAAATGTGCTTTATGGTTCTCTTATGAACAGTATTTTTCAAAGATGAATTGTATTCCAGTGGCTTGTAGTACTGATGCTTAGTCAATATTTTTAATTAAAGTTTTAGCAGAAAAATTTAAGAGATTGACATTGTGATGCACATAAAACTGGTTAAAATCTGAAAGAAAACTGTCTTGGTTACAGTAATATAATTTACTTTTCAAAGACTGAAGATCTGCTCCTAAATTAAGTTTCTTCTGTAATTTTCTTCATGAAGTCTATTGCTTCAGATTTTGTCACTTTTTCCTTTAGTGTTCTCATCTTTCTCTGGGTTTATTAGGAATATTAAACTGTTTCAGTTACTCTAGCTAAAAGTCTCTTTTCCCTTTCAAATCACTTTTGTCCCAAGCTTTGCTTTAGTTCTTTTTCTTTGCATTATTTCAGGATGAAGTATTTTGAACTCAAAGGCATTTTCATACTGTGAGAACAGCAGGATGTCAGCCCTTTATAAATGATGAGGAACTTAGTTGTGTCAAGTTCTCCTATTTCCAGTTATTTTGAATTTTATTGTAACTCACAACTGACGTCTTACTTAAGCCCAAATAGCTGGAGGCAAGTAACAGTGTGAGAATCCTAGGATTCATTTGAAATAAAGGTTTCTAGCTCTTGCCGCTACACAGAACATATCAAAAAATCTGATTTAAATGCACTGCAAAGCTCAAGAGCTAGGTGACAAGGAAAAGGAATCTCCAAATGGCAATGCATGTTCTTCTTCCGTGTTCAATCTTGCGGAAGTTCACGGACCTGAAATGTGGTTTGTAAACATGGACTCATCATCAGATGCAAGATGCAGCTTACCAGCAATGTTGCAATGGCATATTTAGCAGGCACCTTGGCCTTGCCTTCTCACAAAGCAAAAGGAAGATCCAGTGACCTGGATCTTCTTGAGGAGCAATACTGCAATCTTGTTTTGCTGCGTTTGCTACTTCCTACAGGCTTATGCAAAGAGTGAATCTAGCCCAGCCCATAATCTGAGGTGCTTTGGAAAAAAAACCCACCTTCCTTAAGACTATAAATGAGCTAAAGAAGCAATGATTGTTCACCTGTCCACATTTAACAAATAGACGGTACTTTTTTTTTTTTTTTTTTTTCTCAAGGGGACTAATAATGAACAAAGCCCAGTACATTTTAAATGTACTTGCTACCTACATTTCCTGACCAAACCAGTATCTTTGCTGCTTAATGCTTTTTTTTTTTACAGTTTACTAGTACTCAGTCTCTATTTCTGTTCAGGATAGAAAAATCACCAGAGCTCAGGTGGGATACTATGCAGTAATGTGTTTGCAATCAACAGATTAGTTAATCAGCCATGATTTATTAATGATGAATTAATTATACCTGATTGTGCAGTTCTGCTGCTTAAATGGAGCTTTAAAGGAGTTATTTTATTAATCATCATTGTGCTAATTGCAGACACTTACAGAAGGATTGCTCATTAAACATGCAACCGTATGCAAAACAAGCAAGGCTGCTGAGAGTGGCAAGAAAAAGAGCACTCATTTTCTGAGTAGCAACTTTATTCTCATGAAATATTGCGTCGTTGACCTGATGATCCTAATTACTCACTACGACATGCTTTAATACATTGCACATTTTCAGTCAACAGTAAAGGAAATTAATTGTTTTGACAAGTTCTATCCATCTTTCCTTGTGTGAACTTCAAATTATTTAGAATTTGTGTGTCCTTGTTTCGCATTTTCATGCAAAAGATTCAGTTGTTGGTTTTATTAGCTGTATATAGTTAATCTAACTTAACTGTCTTAACTTTGAGCAAGATCCTGAATGCTAAGTCACCTTAGCACCAAGTGAAATGTGTGATTACACTTGAAATGAGAATTCAGACTCAAAATTGCATGCGTTTCACATCAAGAAAAAGAGGAACACAGTGATGTTCAATTAAGTTAATTTCCAAGAGTCAAAGTCAGCATGGAAAATGGAGAAAGGAAACAGTACTTAAAGGTTGATTTCTGTGAAAAGCCTACTATAATTTAAATAAACATTAGTGCCATTTGATCTTCAACCTATGCAGCACAATTTTTAGGTCCTTATAATGGTAAGTACAGTCTTTGAGTACTATAGAATTTCATGCAGACTTCATCATCATGGACTTCCCATGGGCTCTCTTTTAATGGAAGTTGCAAGGCCTTCCTAATTAATTAAATAAAACTTTTTAAAGAGATGGTTTTCTGGAACTGTCTGTATAATATTACAATTATTAACATAAAAGTTTGGAGTTTAATGTTTCTCTAAGAAAATTGTTAACTTGCATTGCTTTGATTAAATTAAAATGTTGTATCAAAAGATAAATTAAGTGAAGATACTAAGTGGAAGGTTGGAAAAATGCAGTGTCTCTTTGTTTAGTGTTTCTGGTGCAGAGGATTTGCAAAACTGTTTTGTGCTTCTCTCTTAATTAAGACTGTAGCATAAGGATGTGTTGAACCAACAGCAAATTATGTGAAAGGAAAATACAATTCGTAAAATTCCTATGCGCTGGAGAGTTATTTATCATGAGAGTGTCCAACAGAAGGTCATTAAGTTACAGACCACTGTAGGTTTTGAGTAAATCCTTGGCTAGATCCAACAGCCAAGACATGAAAATTTAAATGCACGTTTGCTTATCTTACTTCTTGGGTGCATGCCTCTTCAGAGGCATAGCTATTGTAGAAGCCAGGAAGAATGCACTTAACCATGGGGATGGACGCAAATTAGGGAAAAAAAATATTGAGCAACAGAAACCATTTAAGTTTGTTGCTGTGGAAGTGAATGTACAGCTAAAACGGTTGAAAAGAAAATGGGAAACCATTTTTTTTATTCAACAAGCCCTTTAACAGATTTGCTTAAAGGATTAATGAAAATACTTTCCATTTCTTTTAGGTTATCTATGTAAGAGTAGATAGAAAACATATATTGAAAAGTGGCTATCAAAGTTGTAAATTTTGCAAAAGGTGGAAATAAAAGATTTCATTAATGTGTACACAGCAAGAGGTCATAGAAGGGAGCTGTGCGTTGCATAAGGGGTAGGAAGGGAAATTAGCAACAGATGAGGCAATTGTTCTGGGAAAGGAAAGATTTCTTTGTCTCAGTATTCATCAGAGTGACAGGGAAACATGCCAGGAACAGAGGGAACCTTCTCAGAAGTAAAAAAAAGGAAACTAAATGAAAATTAAGGGTGATGCCAGATCAGGTAAAAATTAAATTAGTTTTGCTAACTAAGCAGTTTGATTCTGACTTCTAAATTATTTTTAGTTTTTATTTTTCCAGAGGAGTAGATCTGTCTTTAAAGTAATTACCAGACTTAAACAAAAAGACAGAACAAGGGATTTTTGTCAATTGCTGAGTCACCATCCTCCTTTCATTTCCTAAAATTTACTACAAAACATAATTAAATTTTTTTTTTTTTGCTACAGTTCAGTTTTAGACTAAGACCTTTAGTTTAGACTTAATGTCTAAATCAGAATATGAAAAAATAAACATTTCTAACTCTGTTGGTTTCTTTAGTAAGAGATTCACTTTGACTTGTGTTTTTGCCTCACTGATTGGCAAAGGAGGAATTTCCCTGGTTTTTAATGTCATGAGTCATATAAGCCTAAGTTTTATCTGCTTTCCAGTGTTCTGTGACTTCTTTGGTGATACACTCAAACCAAGAAACCGCTTTCCCATATGTAATTTTTGTCCTGTTAAAAATTACAGGCTAGATAAAATACATTAAGCAAACCCAAGAAAAAAATCTCAAGAATGTTTCTAGAATTGTGAAGAGGAAGGCGTTTGAAGGAGATGAAGTAGTTTTGCGAGGAGCAGAAAGAGAAGGAGGTGTAGTGCCTGTGTAGAGACTGTAATATGTGAGCATAGTTAAAACATTTAAGGGCATGTCCTCAGTTTTTGCCACTAGTTGAAGTTAATGATGCAAAGACAGTTTGTATGATCTGGGAGTCAGGCTGAGAGATGTTAGGCTAGAGAGAGACTACGTAGATTATAGCAGAGCTGGAGCAGAGTATGAGGTGCAACCAAACCAGGAACTGGAATTTGAATCCAAATGTATTCTCTACTGACCTTTTGCTGTTTTGGATCCAAACCAACTGGGGCTTACCACAGTGCCCATCCCACCAAGATCAATTCAGGTAGGAAATTCAAGCTGGAATTCTTTAATTTTTCTTGTTTCAGAAAGCCTCCTTTCTCTATAAATATTTATGGCTGTAAACAGAAATAAATTCTAATCTTAAAGACTGTGATAATTCCAGTCACCCTTATTCAGAAAGAAATGGCTCCTTTCTGAACACAGTAATTCTGTTTTAAAAACAGCTTTTTGGACTTTAATACATTTATGCATAGCAGCTTTAGGAAGATGTGTCTGATTGACTTACATATTTAACCTGTCTCTGTTCTTAGCTGTGTTTTTAAGGAGTATGATTACTACAACTTCCAGACACCTTTCAGCGGTTAATAGTTAATAGCATCAATAAACAAAGTACCCTCTTAATAACAAACTGCAGGCACTTTCTCAATAAAGTTACAATTTCAGCAGAAAAAAAATGTAGATTAAAAGGAAACACCTGCTCCTGTAAATTACTATGCTGCAGGTACCAACCCAGGAGACTCTGCAGATGGTTCTGTATTTGCAAACCTGACCTCACCACCCCTTCATCAATCTCTGACTGATTGATTCTCTCCAAAGTAGAACACACCATATCCCAAGGTACTAGAAGACACCTTTGAATTAGTCCCAGTCAGAATACCAATTAGTTGGTACTTTTGCTTCATTTTGGAAGTTCTTAACAAGGAACAAAGACAAAGGATTCAATTGTCTCATCAAGCACTAGCACTGACTAAAAGGTGTGCAGTCAGACGGTTCCAGGAAGAGCTCCAAAGGGAATTGTACTTCCAGAGATGTAATCTTTGCTAGATTTCCCTGCTGACAGGGTGTGTGGATTAAGTTGTGCTATGCCCTAGATTTTGAGATGGACAAAAAGAAAATGGAATCTTGGTCCTCAAAATGGTACAATAGGAATTCATCACTTCAGGTAGCCTTCCCTGCCAGCCAAGAAAAAGTGGAAGAGAGCTCATAAATTCTGTTTATTTTCCCTCCTCAACTGTCTTCAGGCATCTGAACTTCTCTTATTGAGACCTGAGACTGGTTATGATGGTCTTCTCTTCACTGGGACAAATTTTCTCACGTGCTTCTTCCAATGTGTACCTATGCAAAGGCCTTTTACAATGAGTTGAGACCAGTGTAATCAATACATCCTTTTTCTTTGTGAAAGACTACATTAACACACTTTCTAGAAAACAACCGTTCTGAAAAAAATAGGTACAAGCTTGTGTTCCCTGTCCAGTCTTACGTATTCATATTTTGTCACCTCAAAATTCAGAGGAAGGATGATACATTTGGGCTTCAGTGATACCATTAAAATATCTGGGTTTGTTTCCTCTTCATTGACCACTTTGAATTTTACAGCTTCTTTATTCTCTGAATGCCTGAGATGAATTAAAGGGCTTCCACTCACCTTAAAGAAGATACATGCTTTTCCTAAAGAAAAAGATTTAGAGAGTAAGGGAAATTAATGTGCATATAGTTTGCCAGAATTCTTTGTAGTTTCAGACTCTTACTGGGTTGCTATCTTGGATTATTAGGTAACTTTGGTAGTCTTTTTTGCATTTCATAGATGTGTATGTATAAGGCCATCATCTAATCTGATGAACTGACTGTGTATCACAGACAGTAATAGTCCACAAAGCAATTTGTGCACTGAAGCCAATGCTTTGTGTTTTAGGTATAGTAGAAAGACATCCAAATTTAATATAAAAATGTACTCTTATGAAGAATCTCTCATACTACTTGGTAAAATATCTGGGAATTTTCTGTTGAAAATAGATTCTGTGTTTCCAGTTCATGGTTTGCAAACTTTGTCCTCCTGCTATTGGATCTTTTTATGGGTTTGTCTGTTAGATTAAATAGCCCTTTCTCTAAAGCTTGTATTCTTGACTTTTTGATGCTGTAGAACTTGGGCTGGAACTCTTCCTGCTGTTTGACTCTAAAAGCATCACTAATTCTTTAAACTGATTGCACTTTTATTCAATGCACATTTTCCAGCCAGTCTGAATTACAAAACTATAGTTATTACTATGCTCAGACACTTTTTTTTAAGCTGTAAGGAAAACCAAAGTAATACATACCTTTTTGCTTCTCAGTCGTATATGAAGACCAGCTGCAACAGAACTATAACTGGTTTACTGCATTTTTTGCATTAGGAATTAGGGTCCATGAGTAGTTGATGGCATAAACCACAATGAATGCAATTAAATGAGCAAGATTGTGTCATTTATTGTGTACATCTAAAAGGAAACCTGTTTAACAGAAGTGGCTGAATATATTGCTGTAAAAAGTTTTCCATTTGAAATTTCTACTGTGATATTAATTAAGTCTGAGAAAACTTATCCATCCTCAAGTTTGGATAATTCAAGAGAAATGTCACTAAAATCTGGTAGAATGCTGTCATTAGAAGCTCTTGAAATCTCTAAAACAATAAGTAATGAAAAGAAACAACTAGCTTCATGGGAGAAAAAACAAACAACAAACTTTTTGTTACCAAATATTCAGTCCTTTTTCTATATACATTGGATGACGTGAGCTTTTTGCTTTTCTAGTCATGGTTTATCAATTTTTATTCATATACTTAATGGGAAACATTGTCCTTTGTGCATTCTAAACCCAGCATTATATATTAGCAATCGCTACATTAAGTGTTTCTTTATTTACAACCAGCTTTACTAGTAGCTTTTAGAATATACCCATCACATCTAATTCATTATAGTTTGCAAATGTGACACTTGGGAGATTTGAAAATCTGAAACATCAAATGTTACCATGTGCCTAACTAAAACATCTTAATCTTTTAGAATTGCATGTCTTTTGATGAAAAAACCTCTGTGGCGTCCTGCTGTCCATTTGGACAAAAGAGCAGATGTGTTATATGCATGTGCACTCATCTGTCTATGGAACGATGCAAACCAATATAGCTGCAAAAGTTCCTAGTTAATTTGGAAAGCATTAATTACAACATCAGCCCTTACAGTTAATAGTGTAAACTTTTACTTAAACTGAGTGTGGATTACTTAATTTGCATAACAGTTTAATTATAAAGTAAAAATCTAATGGTAAAGTACTACAAAATTAAGTGAGATGTATATATATATTTTTATGTGTATGTATGTATATGTATCTATCAATTTGTTTTAAAGTTTCCTTTTCTTTTATCCATGTATTTGATCCTTGCCATTTTCCAGTAAGTTTCAAATTTCAGCAAGAAAAGATAACCTTATTGTAAAGGGTTTTTAAAAAGTAAGTAAAAATGTGCTTATGGAAAACATAAAGATTTAACATGTGCCCTCCCAGAAAAGGTGACTGCTATGCTTTCATTAAACACTTTCTGGTTCACACTAACAACCTTATGAACTGAGGTCCTTGATGACCAAAACTTACAGCTATTTTTAACTTTGGGCACCCAATTAGTCCCATTAACTGCAGTAGGATTACATAAACATGTGAAGTTAAGCATGTATGTAAAATTAGTGTGTAGAACATTCATTACGATTCTCATTTTCTTTACTAACGGGATTTTTACAGGACATTTCTTCACTTAACATTCTAAAACATATTCATGGGATATTTATATGATAACTATTATACATTAGTAAAAGAAAGTCCACAGTAGTGTGTTTTAAAATATAGTATACCCTTATGGACATACAATATTTAAAATGCACGCGAGAGGAATTTTAATTTACAAAACTGAATACATTAAATCTGAATGATATCTATCAAAAGCATTTGATCCATTATTTAAATAATTTAGCTGATTTCTTTAAATATATATTATTCTGTATTTAAATAATTTAACAGATTTCTTTATATATAGTATTCTATATGTATCCTCTATATATTTCTTTAAATAAAAGTGCCTTGAAAAAGGCACTTCGGTAACAATTTAAAAAAATGTTACAAAATATGTTATTAATTAAGAGAATTCTTCTATCTCATTTTTATGAAGCACCATTTGACAGTTCAGATCCTTGAAAATGTTACTGAAAATACCATCACTTCTTATTTGTACTTATTTCTTTGGGTGATCATATTTATTTTCTGTATTTTTTCAGTGCAAAAGTGAAAGTTAAGAATGCTTTCAAATAAATATCTGGACTGCACGGCTCTTACCCGAGAAATGCTGTTGTGAAATACTCTGAAAACTGATAGTAAGTACATTTATGTAACAGTGTTGCAAGTATATAAAGTGAAGGATAATCGACAAAAGTCTCATTTGTGTAACAGCTTTGACCCATTAGGGGCTTTTAAATCATGCATCACTGACTTCAGGGTTGCTGTTGTCAAGCTACTTACAGATCCTAGTTAAATCAGGCATTTCATATTTTTGCCCTCATTCGCTTTTGTTTACCAGCAGGAGACAAAATATTTAATTAGTTCTGGGGCATTTATAATCTCCTCTGGGCCAGCTCCAGCCACAATGCTGGACGCCACTTCTGAGTTAATTCCAGTCAGGCTGGCCCCTCCAGTACAACATATGGGTAACCTATAAGCCTTTAGCAAAAGTTGCAACTGAACTATTAGAGGGGTGGGACCTCCCTGCTGGGAAAATACTGCGCAACAAAGCAAAAAGGGGCCAGCGTCACCAGTGGAGGTCAAGGCAACACTTAGACCAAACAGCATCTGGCAAACTGTGCCAAGTAGAAATCAATGAGAAGCAGGGCAGTGGGTAGTAATTTTATGCCTGTTTGCACAAGAAAATAGCTCCTTCTGAACTGAAAAACTATTTTATAAAAAGCTTACAGCATCCTTTGGCATCACCCTCTCCGTTGTTGCTTCATATATTTTTATTTCAGTCAATAAGCTATATGGCACAATCTATACATGATTTTGTTTGGGGCAAACAACACTAATTGTAGCATTAATTATGTTTTGGGAGATGAGGAGTTTTGAGTCTTCTTCCTAATTGGTTAGGAACCAGATGTATAACTGTGATTAATTTCCAAAGTAAAATTCTCTTCTTCATGTTAGAGCAATGAGTCAAAGGGTTTGAGAAGAAAAAAAGACAGTTCCTAATATTATAGACTTACTCCAGCCACTGTAAACTGTTGCAGCTCAGCCCACTTGAAACCTTCCCTTGTTTTTCATCTTCCTTTTATTCCCACTTTCTGTTCCTGCCTGTATCTCTGCTTATATCTCATCTTGTGGCCCTTGTTTTTCACTGTTGTCTTTCTTTGCATTTTTTCTTTTCCCTGAAATTCCAAGTGCTGGTGTTTATCTTAAATGTTGTAAGCAGGCTGCCATTGAATTCAGTGGGATTACTCGAGGCTTAGTATTAAACATACACAACTCTTTACAGGTTCATGGGATTAAACACCGTATTCTATCCCGTCTTTCTTGTGCACTTTTCTGCTTCTCAAAATAGGGACCTTTCTCTGTGATTTTTGGGTTTTGTCTACTTGTCAGGAAGCACTTCTATTTACAACAATTTCAGCACTCATTTTCATACTTAAACTACCTTGTATTTTACTGCACATTAATTCTTTTTGTACTTTGAGTGAAGCAGGTTGCAGATTGCAAAGTCTTTATGGTATAGAAATTACACACACATAATAGCATTTCATAATAGATTGACTGTCTTGCAGTACCCACTTCCATGTCTCCTTAGTTTTCTGTGGTTATAGGTGCTGGGAAGATGGCAGCCTCAGTCTGCTGGTCTTCATGCTTCCTGATAAAGAAACGAATAGACTGTAGACAGTGACTTTTCGCTGTAGGAAAAAAAAAGAGAAAATGAATGTTCCAGCACTTTGGTGGAAGGAATAGAAAGCTGAGTGTTGGTAGAGTCCATTATTGGTCCTGTCCCGTGGAAGGTTGCCATATGAAGAAAAAGAACTCACTAGAAGTGAAGTGGACTAGCTGTTGGTGTCCAGGGAGAGAAATGGTGCTTCTACTCAGAGAGTGCAATTGCTTGACAGCTATAAATTATACAAAAAAGTTTTAATACAATAGGTAAAATGCTGCAATTTTTTTTTGTTCTGCTTTTGAAGTACGTCAAGCTACTTGCTTAACCAAAATCTGCATGGGCAAGCAGTTTGTTTGTTTGTTTGTTTGTTTGTTTTTAAATAAGATTTTTTCCGCTGATGTATCTGGGAAAATCAGTGGGAGCACATCTTCCATTCCTCTCCTTTGATACCATGAAGCACCTTTTATATTTCCCTTTCTCTACTCCTCCATCTCCCCCCAATAGTAAACAGAAAGCTCCACTAGGGTAACAACTGTCTCTTCCCTGGGCTGTGATAAAATAAGTTCATTGCCAATACAAAGAGTCTATACTACTGTAAGAACAGCTTTAGTTTTCTCCTGTGTATCAGCAAGACAATCCCCACGTACTAAGAGAAAAAGCTTTATGAGAAAATAAGGAGGAGTTGTCTTTTCACACATCGATAATTAATAGGGAGAGCTCTAACACTCCACAACTCTAACAACCCCATAACTGCTACAACATCTGCAACATAAAGTTAGCATTGTTGCCCATGGTCTTGTGAAAGGTGGAAACCGCTGCTCTCAACAAAGCCCAAGTAAAATACATAGTTACTGATTAGCAAGTAGGTTGGATACGGGCATAATTGAATTGGAAATTATAGTATTTGCCATTTTAGGTACAGGATTAGACATATTCTTAGGAGGAATTTTCGTAAATGTAGTACTTGCCCTGAAAAAAAAAGGTATAGATACTTCTAGGGAGGTAATTTAATTCCAGGATGAAATACCAAACTGTCTCTCAACATAGTTACCTGTTCAGTTACTATGTTTAGGAATTTTTGTGGGTTTTGTTCTGAATTCCAAAGAAAAAATAATTTTTAAAGGCAAACTTGTGAATGATCTTGGTATTTTTTGTCTAATTAAAAAAAAAGAAAAAGTCTTTTTGAATGTAGGATGACTAAAATTACGGTGTTTTTTTTAAACAGTGATTGCTTGCAGTAACTTTAATGTGTTTCTGATGCTTCAAATGGCATAGCAAATAGGTGATTTAAGAGTTACTTACTACAATGTAAGAAAGAATGTTTTTTCATAAAGCCAGCTTGGGGAACTGACTTGCCCTACGGCTGCATTATTGCCTACCTTGTCAGTGTTTGGAAAGAAGCAAGCACCTAGGGATGGGAAAGGAGTAAGACCACCTGTTTCAGCATTCAGTCTGAATTTTCAGCAGATAAGATGTAATAACAAATCACATCCTCTGCTAAGATGAGATGACATCCTAAACTGCATTACCTTTGTTGCTTGAGATTGCCTGACTGTATCTTTTGGTTAAGGAAGAACACTGAGCTGATTTTCCTGTTAAGAAGTTTTAGTTTGTCCGTTCTTTGTAACAAGCTTTGGATTTTTGGGTTTGTTTGTTTGGGTTTTTTTGTAGCACTGGTGTTGCTTCAGTGTCAGGGTCTCATTAAATTTAGTTACATTTATAAACTTGTAATAATAAGCGCTGGAATCCTAATTCTCATATGCCGGTTCATAAATTGTAGGGCTTTGGCTGTTACCATCTCCGCAGTATCCATTTGGAACAAACATCTGTGGTTTGAGGTGAAAAGGACCATCTCATTTTATTTGGAGGGCAGTGGGCACAGGAGGTGAAACACGGGAGTTTATCTCCCTGTAATCTCAAAGATCCCCTTATATTTACAGAGGTGATTGTGATGCACAGGAGTGAGGAATGGGCAGGATGACAATTAGATGGGAGACATCTGAAAAAGTTAGAGTGTAGGGGCAACAACAGAGGGAAGTAAGGATCAAGAGACAAATAACCCCTGGTGTACTTTTCCCTCCCGAATCTGGAGTTGAACCCTGGAGTCCTGAGTTTATACTTCCTTCTGCTGTGAGGAAACACAGTCAAATCAGATGGTGAAATATGTCCCGACCACCTACTTCATCTTTCTAATCCTGATGTACCTGGTATATTAAAAGATAATAATTTGTCACTTGTGCTGCTAGTTAGAAGTTTTTCAGAAAGGGTTAGAAAAACTTCTATCAGAGATCATAAAAACAGTAATTCCTGTCTGGAGTCAGGAGGGTAAACTATATCCCTTCCTTCATCTCTTTCTTGGTGCATAGCATAGAAAGTGCTTTTAATTAGTCTTACTTATGCTATATAGTAAAGGAAAGCCTTCTCTGGAAGACTCTTGCCTCATTGAAATTGGGTATACAGGAAAATAAGAGATGGTTAAAGAAACTGAATTACATCTTACATAGATGGATTCTGCTCTTGCCTGTGCCAGAATGCCTATGTAGTGCCTAACAAATAATTTTAATTTTTTGAAGTGGTTGCTGTGGTCATATTTATACTGCCCAGTACTACTCAAGCTAGCGCTGAACAAGTTAATTCATGGTTGACAGATGAACAGAGGATCAGTGTTTTGCCCAGGCTAGTTAGTTCAGCTGTAGAACAAAATTTGCACAGCTATACTACTTCATTATCCAAGCTTCCTTGCACAATGATAGTCGAATGGTGAACATTGTGCCAGGTAACTATATGTCCCCTTTTGTGTGTTGCCTATAGGTCCCTTTGTGAAAAACTTCAGGCCAGCTTTTGCAGATCGCTGAGCATGCACAGGTGGAATTAACATTGATAGATAACTATATTTTTAAGCGCACAAGAACCTATATGATGTCAAGTACTCGGAAAATTTGCTAGCTTTGTAATGATGTGTCAAAGCTTTTTTTGCTGCTTTAGTGGTTACAATATCATTCAAAGTGGCAACTTCTTTCTTGTCATGAGCTGTCTTGTGTGTATGTATGTGTGTATATATATGTATGTAATAGTAATCATATTCAATACATAATATTGGTGACAAGCATTTTAGACAGTTAAAGGTTCAAAACATGTTCCTGTAGTACCATGATAAAATGAACCATTTCTCATTTTTGTTTTTTTAGGAGGTTTTAGACCTCCTGTTGTAGAAGCATACTTTAAAACGTTCAAAGGGTGTTCTGTGCGGGATCACTGGGGAAAACTATGCTTTTTGAGCCTTACCTGAGGGAGAGCTGCTTAAGAAAGATAACGTGGAACAGCAAAGGATGACTGGCAAGGAGAAATGGGTAAACTGAGAAAAAGCAATAGCTGGAGTATAGTATGGCAAGTAGAGCCTTAAGTGTGGTTGAGAGACTTACTTATCGAACTATTAGAAAGAAAAGCTCACCCCAGTGAGACTTAAGAGGAAAATGAAGTGTTCTAAGCACTCTGTAGAAAGGGGTGTCCAGTATGAGGTTGGGAAGCCATAGGTGAAATGATTGTAAACTCATCTTACTGCTGTAGATTGCTATTCAACTTCCCGGTATGAGTTACTGTCTAAATTTCCTTTCAGTTCAGGACACAACATTCACTTTTGAATTGTTCTGTTTTCTGATTGTGCTATAGCCACGATAGGGAAAACAGTGTAAATAACCAAGGAAGGGAAACACATTATTCTGCACACCATGGATTTCTAGCCTGTCTCATGAGCTGAGTCAAATATTACTAGAAATTGGGCCCTTAAGGATGGTCTGCTCTTAATTAAGCAGCATACGGCATGTCAGTCTTACAGCTTTGCTCAGTATAAACTACGGTGGTAAGAAGTCTTGATGAGGCTTTTAGAAAGTGTCTACCTGAGATTAAATAGTGAGTTCTGGCTAGAAGGAAGAGGTAAGATTCTTGCTTTGATCTATTGCTTGTACATCTTATTTGTAGTACAGCTAGAGAAGATAAAGTATTGAAGAATTAAACTTTAACCAGAAATGTTACTTTCACTTCCTTTTAAAATTAGTATTTGGCCACAGTCATTCCACAACAAAAGTAATTAGATTGTGTTTTCCATAGTAGTACAGGTAGAAGATATCTAGCTCTTCTTAGTGGGTGGTGTGATAATCACATCTAAGTTATTAACTTGGATATCTAGCAGGCAATTTTTGATGTATTTCTGTATGTAGACATAAATCCTGAAACTAGTTAATTTCTTTAGTGGACTGAAACGATCCCTTATTTTCCTTATATCAGTGGTGACTTAAAGATGATAAAATAATTTGGTTTATGACTGAAATAGCGTTCTTACCTCTCTCTCTTGTTTTTCTCTGATGAAAACAGAATATTTTGATTAAAGATGCTGTTTTAGAATTAAAATATGAATAAAGAATAATGCTGCTAGGGTCATGGAGTAGCACTAAATTTTTACCTGCATAGTTAGATATTCAAAGGTTGAAATCTGAGTAATTGAGTAGGCACAGAACTTCTTTCTGGTGAGTCTAATTTTCTTCTGGCTTGAGATTATGTTATGGCAATAAAATAAGAGTAAAAGGGAAATTCTTGAGAAATGATTGATGTAGGCTAAAGAGGAGACTAATGTAAGTTGGGAGCTAGAAAAGTTTTCAGCACCATAGCAGTATATCACATCAGAATATATTAATAGATTTTGGAAAACTTACATCATAAAAATCTTGAGAATAATTTGAAAAATTTTTTTCAAAGCATAAGATCTCTGAGAAATGATTAAAAATAAATGGAGGAGGGGATAGAACTGCATAAGCAATAACTGAGACAAGCTGAAATATAGAGGAATTCAAAGCAGGTGAAGAAACCCTGGAAAATTTCACTGATACCCTTTCTATTATTGACTGAGCAATAAAGCGGTTTGGTTTCTAGCTTGAGGTAACATATTTTCCTATGGCTGGTGGGCTGTGCAAATGAACTAAATTAATTGGTGTGGCTAAGATCTTAATACTTACTTTTCTTATTTCCCTTTCATAAAGCAGAAACTTAAAAAAATTGTAAGTGGTGAAAAGCAGGCATTTTGATCTGCCAAGGAACAATTTTTAGCCTTGCCTATAAGCTATAAAATCCTGTTAGAGATTTGTTATTAATCCAGATGGATATGGGCTCTTGTCCTGTAATTTGATAGTAAATCATTTAAGGTAAAGTTACAATTTTATCAGTAAGAGAGATAAATCACAACTTCTCTCTTGAGATTATATCAGTGTATTAGTCAAAGCATGATAATGGTGGTGAATCAATTATGAAGGGGAAAATTAACAGCACTGTCATGTACTATGTGACTATGCATTAGTGAAGTAAAATACAAAGTTTTTAAGAACTGTGATTTCCAGTATATTTGAAGTCTTCATTATAATTCATACTGGCAGGACACATTAAGTTAAAAATAGGAAAAATGCTGACAAATGAAAAAATATGGTATTGTACCATATGATATTTTAAAGGGATGCTTTTCATATTTCTATTATGAAGTTAACATCACTCTTAATACTAAGAGTGATTAATTATCTGAATTGAGTAATAGCTATCTCATGAGAATGCACAATATTTATTAACTTACAAAACACCTTAATTTTGTTGTGTTCTTTCACATTAAAAATCCTTTGAGATTCGTTTTAAGAAAGGATTTAACTAACAAACTTATTCGGGCATAGAGGGCTGCAGCATTAAAATATGCTCTAGCAATAGCATGAATATCAGAGATGTATTTTTTTTTTTCTGCTGCACATGCAGTACTTCCTGTGAAGCATGTTCAGAAAAAGAAATATCTCACGAGTTCTAATTGCTGATCCTTCTGTGAAAGACATATGGTTATGTGGTTTTTCTGAAAAGTGCTGTTGTCAACTCTCTCACACACAGAAATAATCAGAAATTGTCATTCAGAAAATAGCATTTTAATGTGTGGTAGTAGTTCGCTATGTTTGGGAGAATAGGTCAATGCACACAGATAGGAATGTTGAACATTTATAATGAAATGTGATGCAGTTGTGCGTCTTTAAAAATTGAAGATGTGGCATACATTTTGATAATGGAATAATGGAGACTCCCTACCCCAACTATCATCTCTGTTCAAGACCATTAGGATTCAGAATATTAAGAGCAGAGCAACTGGGCGTAACAGCCTACGTTCAACATCTGTCATGCTGGAGTCCATTAGTGTTCAATTGCATCCTATTGTTTTTGGATTATTCAACCTCATTTCATTGTCATTGCTTCTGCTAGGGATTAATCAGCTGTTTACAACTACACCAAGTTTTGGAGTCATAGTGAAAACAATTGAGCTATAGTTCTAAATAAATATACAGTATTCAGTCTGTAATGAAAAAAGTTACTAATTTATGAATGCTGGTAACAATTTAATTAAGTTTGAAATCAATACAGATAATAAATCATTGTGTGGCAGGTTTTTTTTAACCTTTTGTGTATATCATAAAATGATCATATGACATCTTCTTGTAAGTTTGTTTAGATAATGCTTTTAATAATACAAGTACAGTAAAACAAAGATGTTTTGATTATGGAGTGTGGGCGTATGTACAGTGGCTTCTCTATCATTACAATTGGTAACAGAAATGATTCTTTACTGCCAGCATGCAGATTTCTTTTTTTCACATCCTCTTTTATTGTCTTTGCCTATTTAGGAATATTACTAAAAAGACACTTTAAAAAAAATAATCACATAAAATACACACATATACTTTAATATGTTGTATTAAAAAGGGCACTTTTCAGACTATTCATATACTTACATATTTTTGTGTATGTGTATATCATAACCCATCCAAATATTTTTACAATCAATATTAGATAAATCCATAGCTACATTTTAACTGTTTAAATATATTTGAAAGTATTTTAGTGCCATTGGATTCACTGACATGCAAATATGTAATCCCCATTTTTCTCAAGATACTACTGCCTCTGCAATGTTATGTACTTTATACAATATTAAAACTGTGAGTCCTGAAGGGTTTCTAATAATTTGAGTCTCCTTATTTTGGTACTGTATAGTGCAAACCAGTAGTATTCTCATCCATATACTATTAAGCTAATTCTCCTCTGTTTCATTAGAACAGTTATTTCTTCTACCCTTAATACTATCTGACCAGAATTTTCACGTTTTAATGCACAAATACTACAATGCACAGAGATTTTTTTTTTTCCCTGAGTTGCAACAGATTATCCATTGAAAGGATCTTTTGCTTAACTGCCCAGAGTCTTGTGGGGCCAGCCAGACACTACTCCAGATGGCAAGTTGTTAGGGCTGGACAGAATGGCTTTGGAAGACTTCTCAACAGATGAAGGCTGTAATGTTCGGATTTTACTGTTTTGTTTTGTTTTTTTTTTTTTTCCCCCTGTAGTTCCCAGGGTGGGAAGGTACTGGGATGGAAGCAGAGTGCCGCCCGCCCACCTGCTACCACCTGTTTAGCTTTTGCAGTTTCTATAAAGCCTGATCTTCTCTGTAAGACACATTCATTGCTTGCCAGCAGGAGTCAAGAAAGGAGAGATTTCTGTTCTGAAGTTACGTCTTCAGCTTGTAACAGCTTTTCATTTCAAAATACTCTCCTAAACTGAATCAGAACTTCTTTCTTTTGAAATGGTCATTTGGAATTGATGTAGTTTTAACCCATTAAGATCCTTTTTGAATTAAATGGATCATTTTCTTGAGTAACATGCATTTTGAGAATGGAGTTTTCTATCTCTCTGAGTTTAAAGAAATTAAAAGAATGAAAGCATAAGACATTAAAAACTCTTTATTCTTTATTTAAACAATAAGAAGCAATTTTTGGACATTTCCAGAAGAACCAGAAGACCTTTTGTTTTATCATTTTATTTTTTTAGATGCTAAGAAAAATAAACATTCTCTGATATCTGGAAACAGATTCAAGAGGTACGCAAGCTACTCACATGAGCGCGTTCCATACCACTTTTTAGATATCTAATTTTTAAAAAGTAATCTTTTTGTGTGTGAAACTGAAGCTGCATCAAATATGAAAACCTGTAAATCCAGTAATTTGGATTCAGGTGTAGAATCAGACATCCAGTGCAGAAGTGGACCAGGCTATGTTGTGAAGTGCAGTTCAGAAAGGATGGAGAATGCTGCAAAGAGAAGACTGGCTGCCAATGCCAGGGAGAGAAGACGGATGCAAGGACTGAACACAGCCTTCGATCGTTTGAGAAAGGTGGTTCCACAGTGGGGTCAAGATAAGAAGCTCTCCAAGTATGAGACCCTTCAGATGGCTTTGAGTTATATCATGGCTCTCACTAGAATACTTGCTGAAGCGGAAAGATACAGTACTGAAAGAGAATGGATTAGCCTTCACTGTGAACACTTTCATCCAGAGAGCTACCACCATTGCACGGGACAAAAAATGGCAACAGACAGTGATCCCTACGCACAGCGAATATTCAGCTATCACCCTGAACACTTTCAAATAGCTAATTAGGACTTTTTACAAACTAAGAATATGCAGCAGGCCAGATGTGTAATTTAAATAATTAGCAAGAGTTAATCTGCTTGAATAAGGTAATATTGGCATTATAAGCTCATTCTTGTTTGCATCTTATAATAATTTGACAAAATTTTCTTTGAGAACTTTAAATCAATATGCATTTAAGAAGACTGAATTTATTTAATGCTGGTGGAAAACATACTTTTAATTTGAAATCTTTTTGACCGTTGCGTCCTAGTTCATCTAGTTCGGTTTTGGTGATTTTTTTTTTTTTACTGTGATGAATCATGACAGTATTTTCTACCAATCAGAGGCCAAATTGACCCATTGTGTAACTGAGTAGAATAACAGCAGAAATGAACTTAATTCCATGTTTTTATCTTTATGTCAGCTTTAAAGTTATTCTTTGGTTTGCTTTCACATAAATGGCTCTCATGGAAAAAGTTTGGTAATGTAATGGAGTTCTAGTCCTCAGAGAACTAACTTTCTTAAACTTTGTAAGTTTGACATATGGGTTCCAAGGTTGTGTAGGTTTGCTTTAATCCAGTTTATGGTGTCTCTTGTATGCTCGAAAAAGAGCTAGTTTCAACTCATGGAAGGAATGTTTTTATTTTCAATGGCTGTAAAAGCACATGTGATTATATACCATAAATGAGAATGCTCGTGTGAAAATAATCTGAACTTCTAGGTTTTCGTAGACTTTAAATGCTTGGATTTTATTTTTTAATTTTATGTTATCTGGAAACAATAACAGATTTTGTAAATCATAAATAAAGTGTTTTCTATGATATGTCCTCACTAACTACCTGAAATTCCTACTCTAGGAATTACTTACTAGTGGCTTTCCCACCCCAAATGTTACACTACTTCCACCACAGTCCTGGCAAATGATTCTTCCTTCCCAGTTAGAGTGAGAAGTGTGTTTTATGTACTCTCTGAAAAACAGCCTTTAAAGATAAGAGTTTGGTAAAATGTTATAAAGCATTCTTGCAATGCAGTTGTGTTCATTTCAGCTGTGGTGATGCCCTGAATTGCCTTTTGTTTGTTTGCTTCTTTCACTTGTGGAGGATGGAGGGATCTGGGCAGAAAAGGCAGAAGAGGAAAGGAGGTTGGGAACGTCAAAAAATGAGTAGGAGCAGGATCACTGGAGAAGCAGATGAGTTTGTAGCAGGATGTAGAGTCTGCAAAAGTTTGCCTGCCTATCTCTGTTGTGATGGCAGAAGACTATGAAGCTGAAAGGTACTTCTGCTGGTGCTGCTGTGGGGAGTTTCCAGAAACAAGCCCTTATGAATGTTAGCCATTAGGGAGAAGGGGAAACGGAGCTGCTGTCCCAGAACAGCTGTTGGTGGGTTTCCAGCAGGGAAGGCTGGCGGGTTCCCTGCTGGCTGCTGCCATATCTTATATTTTAGAATTCTTTAAAATGACAAATGAATAGCTTTGATAGAAGTTATTTTCAACAATTAAGCAGCTTTCAGTGAAAAACAAAAGCATCAGTAGGAACTAAGCCCTGTTTTGGGGGAGAGGGACTCTGCTGCAGGAACAGTTACATACAAAGACCTGACCTTATTGTCTGTCTTCTCTCAGAACCCTTACTGACGTTTTGCCCTTGGTCACTGTCCTGCAGACTAGTACATTTCCTGAGGCAGGAGTTGGACTATTTCTGGAGCAAAAGCTGCTGGGACAGACTTTCAGGCTAGGTTAAACACATATTGAAGAGGCACTGTATATTCTGAGCCACTCTCCCCTTTAAACACCAGCATTCAGGAATGTTTTTTTAATGTATATTTTAGCCTCTCCAAAGGTAATGGATAGTGTTAATTATTAAAATGTGGGCTTTTGCTTTTTATGAGTTACAGTAGAATTTTATCGGCAAGCAGAAAGCAGGTTCAACCTTCTGGGAATATGAAGTCATGTTACTCACAGATTTCTTTGCAGAAGTTTATATAGAGAGAATAGAATTAATTGTTGTCTGTAATATAGCCAAGTTAATCCTGTTTCAATATTACTCATCATTAAGTGACAAGTTTATGTATGTATTAACAATCAGTACAATCCTTAATGATGTACCATCTTACACTAATTTATTAGCCATAAACTTTAGGCAGACAGCATCACACCTGCAGTGCTAGCACATTAGTGGGGTTTCCATCCTGAAACAGGAATATGATGCAAATAAATTGTGCAATTATATGATGGGGAAAATTTGGCTTAGTGAAAGATAGCCTTCTAAACCCTCGGTGGGAAGGGTAATACAATACAAAAGTATGAATACCAGAGTGATATGCAAGAACAGTACTGATGTGTTTCTGCACTAATGGCGTATAATTTGATTTTGTGGGACATGACATTGCAGTTTGTATGTAATTTATGTAAAAGTACTTAACATCCATTTCTCTTCCAATTTTCTTCCATGCAGCATTGTAATTTACCTTCTACTGCGTATGATGATAGATATAATTACAAAAAAAAATGGATTAGTGTGCAGTGAATGATTAAATGATGGTAAGCTCACATAAAGAGGAATAAACCAACACAAAGCATAAAATATCTGTGGTCATTATTAAGAATTGAAACCAAAGTCCTAAAAAGCACTTTAGTGCAGCAGATAGCTTGTGAACACTTTGTAAATCAGGTCATTGTGTCATGCTGAACGATATGATAAGATTATAATCCGCATTCTCTTAGATTTGGTTGTGCTAGTGGGAGGCGAACGTTTTATTGATCTCTGTCTATTGATAATTAATAATATTACTAGTGTAAGTATTGTGATTTTATATAATGCTGTAGTATTTTTGTTTCTTGGGAGGGTGCAGTGCTGAGCTGGAAGTCGGAATTTCTGATTTATTGTAGCACAGAAAGGAAATAGAGTAAGTTCTTTGTAGTGTATAGACTGCTGTCTGTCTATTGATGATCTGTCAAAGCTTTTTGAGGAGTGAATTGGGGCGAGTTTAATCATGAAAAATTCTTTCTAAAGGGAGTCTGAAACACAGGTATTATCCATGCTGGTTTGGACATCTCAAACTCAACAACTGTTCAGGAAGTCATTGGTTTCTTTTCATAGCTTTCCTTTACAGATACGTTAGTGACAGTTCGTGAAATGTAAACTTGACCATTTAGCTTGGGTTTGATTATTGCTCCCAAATATTTTTTCCCCACTGGCTGTTTGATTCTTTTCGTATAATGACTGTGACCCTTCTTCTCTACTGGACATTACTAGTATGGGCATCTGAAGTCCCTCCCCTTAAATAATTATTACTTCCAGTGGGCCTCCAAATGAAGAAAAAGCTTCAATGCTCAGAGCTTGGTCTGTGCTTAGTGACTGAGTTTTGTTTGCTCATAAGTTTTTGGCCCACTGAACAGCAGTGCAAACCTGAAATACTTCTATTTGTGGTGTCAGTACAGTGTAATTCTACAACCACCTTATTGTGAAAACATTGGGGATGAGAAATGCTTGCTTCATTAAATATTTGTTGCATGCTATACACATACGTGTTTCACTAATGAAATTCAGTGTGAAATTCTAATGAACTGTTTGTGGGAAATTAACCTTTATTCTTCTAAAAGGTTCAGACTACAGGGTTTTATATTTGAAGTAGCTATAGATACTCTGCTTCTATGATTCTTTGAATCGTGTCACCCTGTTTTGACAAGGCAACCAGAATTATTTTTTAACTTGGAACCGGAGTGATGTTTTTAACTGCAATGACTTCAGTGGCTGAAAGCGGAACTAGAGTAGCACATTCCCAAAATGCATGTTAGTAACAAAAAGTCAGTGTTTTTCTCCTGTCTAAGTACTGAGGTCATCAGTGGATATGTATTAGCATGTCTTACAACTTTAATTCATTCAAATTTTTTAGGCTTCTATTTTCCATCTCACCATTTGTAAGTTATTTTGGGCACAGTCCACCTTGTACTATACTTACATACAGGGCAGAGCTCAGTTCTTGACTGGAATTCCTAAACGGTGCTGCAGTACAAATTCTTAAAAGTAAAAATGTTGCTAACCTTAGTTATAGTCTTGTAAAGTCAATGACATTACAACTTTTTCATGTGGGGAAGCATCATTAGATTTTTTAATAGTTAGCTAAGTTTCCTATGCCTTGTTGAGTAGAACTTTCCTGGTGAAATCTTTGTGGAAATCCCTACTGTGACATGATTCACTAGGTACAAATTTTAAAAAAAAAATATTTCCAGTCAAATCTTTGTTTTTCCAAAATAAGCTTTTGCCTTAACATGCGTACCCTTATACTTAGGTTCCCAGCTATTTGGGCTAAGCAATATGGATGCTTTTTTCTGTAATTTAGGAGTGAATTATTAGGAGTTATCTAGATTTTTAAAATTCAATAAGAATTTACAGAACAGGTTTGTTTTTTTTTTCCTCTAAATATCTTCAGCTGTTCTATCTCTACAAAATATCCAGGGAAAAAACAAACGCACTGAGAATAAAGACATGTTTATTCATTGAAGAAGCAGTCCAGTGTTTCCTCTACACAGATATCTTGTAACAAACATTGATTTCACCTGGTACTTGGGTACTTCTTAATAAATACTTTATGTTTTTAACTTTCATTACATTTCAGGACAATGTGGCTTTAAAAAACCCAAAGCAACCCCATGTATAATATTTAAATATATTTTCTACCAAAGAGTACATTTTAATATTATCTACTATTTTTTTTTCTAATTTGTAATTCAGTTTTCATTTGTAGAGAAATTAGCATGCAAAATATGTCTTATACAGAATTTGCTTAAAATGTCTGCATATGTAACTCCAAGGAATAAGAAGTTCATTTCTGAACAGCTCCCTGCAGCCTGGGTTGCATTGTTGTGGTGGGGTTTTTTTTCAAAATTACAGAATGTCTTCAGTATTTTTCTGTTTCTTTACAAAACTGTGTTGTCTGCTACTAACTAATTGTATGATCCTAAAGGATCATACTGGCCCGGATAGCCAGTTTCTGAACAGAATTTCCCACTGATATAAATGGAGAACTCCAATTAAATGGCCCAAGATTTCTTTGTATTATGCAATAAATGGTTCTTTATATCTATAGTGGACTTGAAGTATAAAGGCATTAATACAAGCAGCTTGTGTTGCTCAGAGGAAATCATAAAACGTGTAGGAGCTGCTTCAGCTCATGGAGCGGTAGCTGAGATAAAATGGTTTTAAGAACATAGTCTCTGACCTAGCAGGCACAGAGGTACATAGAAACTGAGCCAGGTAGGAAACACGGTTACATGGGAAAGCAAAGTCAGCACCAGCAAATGTAATGGGGTGGATCCTTTTTTTTCCTGCTCTCTTCTGTATCCGAGCTTTAAGATCCAGCTTCCTTCAAGTTGTTGTACTAACGGACCCTTATACAAAGAATACACTGAATCATTCAAGTTGAAGACCCATATAGGGAGGGGTGAAATTCAGTATTGTTTATGTGTTTGATTGGCCCTCATTCAATTTTCCCTTGTTCAAGTGCTGGATACACAGCTAAGGGTTGAAAAAATAAGTCCTCTGTAACAGGTCTCCAGTGCCCTACTGCACAGAGAAACTTCTAGGAGTGTTGGTCTAGACCCACCAGACAGGTATTTCAGCAGGAGCGTGTGGGCTAGGCGACTAATGTAGTAGACAGATTCTGTGTGAATCTTTGAGACACGATGGAGTTCAACTATGACAGTCTGTAGGCAGAAGTATATGCTCAAGCATAGGCTTTGGAGACTAATTCCCCTAGGTGCTGAAAATTTGGCAAATCTATTGACCTCTAAAACATGTAAATTGCCCTGAAGACTCCTTGGCTTCTGCTCTGGTACCCCTGAGAAAAATTGTTCTTTCAAACTTTGATGAAGGGGCTGAGTTATCAGAAAAAAAAAAAAGCATAATTTAAAACCAAAGCAAATTGATATTAAGAATTGTTAAAAAAAGCAACAACTGTATTTCACAACTACCTGCTAGAAGCATGGCTAGTATATAACTTGACAGTATTTTATAATTTTCTTCTCAATAATGTGAGGTCTGATTCCATTAATCAGCTGTCACAGCAATGTTCTGAGGAAACCTCTGGTCTTATTGCAGACTTTCACAATTATTTGAACACGTGAAGAACACACTCTTGTATGCAACTCTGAAGCATTTATTTAAGTTTAGGTGAGATGAAGGGAAATACATTACTGAACAGGCAGGTGATTGTTCTTTCCTTTCATATGCACTTAAAATATACTTTAAAACTGACATTAACATTTTTCTTCCCAGTGAGAATGACTTTGGATCAAAAAATAAAAAATATCAACTTTAATCAAGAAAACATTATAAAATAGAATTTTAAGGCTCAGAGTGAACATCTTGGTATTGGAAATAGTAAGTCAATTAACAAGGAATCACTTCTCCAATATTTAGCAGTTAAAATATTTCATTAGGTCTTGCTAATCATTTTGTACAAAGACATCTTCCAGAAACTAAGGCTTTTAAACCTGGTAGCATGAAGAGCGCAGTTCTTAAAGGATTCCAGATTTGTTGCTTTGAAGTACCTATAATTACTGTAAACAGTTGGAATTGGCAATTGTTTACATTTCAGATGAAGACTGCAGTCTTGGCTTTTCGTATTTGAAGTGTGTGCTCTCATCTTCTCCTCACGTTAGCAGACATGATGCATTCAGAAGGTACGCTCCACCTTCCATATGGAAGCAAAGGAACTCAATCCAGCTGTTTTAAGGCAAGTCCAACGGTATCAATGCACACTACTGTGTGATGCTGCTGAGGACTGGGTTTGCACCGAGCTGGACCAAAATTTTAAAGCAAAGATAATACTTTTGCTTTTTAGAATTGCAATACAAAAGTTGTCATTTCCGCTCTTTGAAATGTACTATTCCTCTGGTTGATTGTATACAAAACCAGGACTAGAAGGAAACAGGAAACTGAATAAACCTACAAGATTCTGAATCAGAAAACATTGAGAGGTTACAAAACTGAGCATTTCTGTGTCTCACTGATACAATGTTATGCTACACTTTGTGGTGATTGAATGGACTTTTGGAAGATAATAGCTAACACTGACTTCAGCGGAAGTTCTAACATTGATTTTTGTTGTTGCAGTAGCCTGCCCTGAATGAAATACCATGTTAGTGTGAAGTCAAATCGGTTATTCAATTAAACAAAAACAATGAACAGCCAAGCTGTTCAGGAAGGGAGCACAGTTGCATAGTCTCTAGTGCATCTTGATGCGGTATGATTAGATAGTGCCATCCTTCACAGGACATGAACTCAAACAGCATCTCACGTTTTGTGACAACTCAGTGTTGTCTCTGCTGCTTACACAAGCCTTTTTCTCTTGGCTTTTTCATCAGTTAACAACACAAACATAATCTTTGTGGTTTTTTTTCTAGCAAGTCTTCTTTGTGATGAGCGCATCAATGCTACTAATTAACAGCATTTACATCCATTCACGTAAGCTTCCTTTGCATACTCATTTTATGGGCTCAGTATATGCAGAAATGTCCTGTAGCAGTTAATGAGCAAAATCTAATGACTACAGACCATTTGGGATCAGATTCTGATTTTGTTTGTATTAGATGCACTGAAAGTAATTGAAATTCCTGACTTCTACATTATGTAGGGAGATGTGATGGGTAAAGTTTTGATCCTTTTGCTAGTAAATACTGTTAAGTAGAGAATGTTCAGCTGACAGATTTTGGTGATCCACTCTCTGTAGTGTACCTCTCAGTGAGACTTCTGGGACCTCTTCTTGAATGACTAAATATTAATCCTTGTTACACAGATTTTGGGGGAAAATCTTTCAGCAATAGCTTCTTGTCTTCCCACTTCAAAAGAACTGAATGTACATTTAAAAAAACATTGTGCTACTTAACCCTCAGCTTGTCAGTTCAGGTTATAATGACGTAAGTTTGAAGACATTCCACTGAAATCACTGAAAAAAGGTTGAAGAGATACGGTTTACATATTTTCTCTGTGCACTTTGTCTTTTAATTTGTACTGAGTTTTCGGGTGTGTTGCCTGATGTTGTAAAATGTGAGAACCACTACTACTGACAGTAATATTAACAAGTATGATTTCAGCACTGGTAACCAGATATTTGCTAATAGAAAGTACTACTTTCTTCAAAACTATGTAAAGAACTCTGATTAAAAGTGATCGCCCTGGTAGCTAGAATTGCCTAATAGGATATATCCCGGTCAAAAAGGAGAAGTTTGTGCTTGCTTGAATTCTTAGTTTCTACTCAGCCAATAGGTAACTTAATCCACATAGGGTATTCGGACAGGCAGTGGAAGGTAAAGTAATTTAGGAAGTACAGAATGATTTAGGTCTGAAGGAACCGCAGGACATCATCTGGTCCAACCCCTCATTCAAAGCCAGGCAAGGGGGCCACAGAGGAGTTCTAAGCAGACAATTGCTTGACTTAGCCTGTGCTAGATATAAGGCCTGGTGACCAATATACAACTTGGAATACTACCCTTCAGTTCTGGCATGAAATAATGGGAAGACCAGGGCTATAGATGGGAGTAGAATTTGATCTTTTGTGTCTTAATTTCTTATCTTCCCACTTCCCAACAGCGCTGGATTAAATAAGCGAAATCCAGTAACTTTCCTTGGATTATTTTCCCGAGTAGTTACTAACATGGGAAACTTTAAATTCTGGGTTGCCCAACTCTGACTCAGTCTAGGTTTAGTTTTGGAATCCCTAAGCCATCCTAAAAACAAGTGAAGATAAAAGGAGCAGTAGGTTCTCTGTCCTGGAAAATCAGACCCACAATGTATCTTAAATTGGGCACCCCATAACTGAAGTCACTTGAATCAATGCATCACTTTTAATAGCTATTAGTTTTATTTTGTTTGCCAGGGAGGAGGTACAACATGGGCAACAACTGGTATTTCTGCTTTCCAACTGAAATACCTGCACCTTGTTTTGTCTCTCAGGATAAGAATGTATTTTAGCTTCCTGGTCTGTTCAGTCTGGGGTGAATTGCCTGAGATTTCTAACAAAAGCATGAAAGTTATAATGATAGGTTTGTTTTATGATCTTCACTCAGGTGGGAAGTGGAACAATACAAGAAATTAACTTCCTCTAAATCCTTAGGGAACCAACAGTTAGGGACAACATAAGCTGTATTTGTAGGAAACACAATAAAAGGCTATCTCTTTCTCAGTCTCTGGCTATATCCAGTATCCCTTTTCTCTTAAGATAACTCCGCATTGTCTTCTTTGCATATGTAATTTTTTTAAGTTACGTTTTTAAATTTGAAAAAAATCCACATAAGTTCTAAAATGAAAGTATCCGTTAATTTTTCTTTTCATCCATGTGACTTTGATCAGGACTTTGTTGCGTTCACCAGCCATGATGAAAGCAGTAAGAACTGCTTGAAAACAATGTCCAAAGAAGAGGGATAGCAGTAATTTAAAGATGCAGGAAATCATCTTAGATATTCACAGATTCTAAGTGCTGGGAGGTATTAATACAACTGTATAGATGCTAAATATATTTAAATGAATCATTAAGTGTTGTCACTTAACACCTTCTGTTGCACTTTCATTAAATTGCCTTATTTTTTACCACTATTAGTTACAGTAGGTTTTTTAGCTCTTTGCACGTAACTCTGCTTAACTTCATAACTTTTGTATATTAACAAAATTTTCTCTGTCTTCTATAGTAGACACCACATTTGTGATTATTTCCTAAATGATGGTGAAAATTTAAGTTTCACCAAGTGGTGGTTCCTTTTCAGGTAGTTAAAACATAAGCTAGATGGTAGATGCACTTTTCTTTTAGTCACTTGAAAAATTAGGAGAGACTGATGTTTAAAAACTGTGAAGTTACAAGCTTGGTATCATCTGTGTTTAAAGGCAGAGAATTTCTATAGTTGTAAAGAAAAAAGTATGAATCACATCTGGAAAATGGTTTCAGCTATGGGCTCTAAAGAACATGCTTCAGACAACAGGAATTTTGGTTTCCTGTGTTAGTGTCCTGTGCACGTACCCTGTACCTTACTTTATGAATCCTTAGTACATAGTTCATGGAGTACACACACACACCAGTGTAAATATATAGGGTATACAGCTGTACCTACATGAAACACTATATGTATCTAGTCTTGAGTTCAAAAATTCTAAGATTATCTGGCATAATAATATATAAAAATGAGTTACATCTTTTCTCTTTAACTTGTGCTTTGTGATTATCTGGCATGTTTTTTATTATTACATTCAAAGTCTTGTTGTTTACCCTCATTCAGGATTGTTGTTATTGTAATGTCAGTGTTTTCACTGGCAGTATTCCAGCTAAACATCATCAATCCTTAATGTGGCTTGCTACAGTACAGTAGCTTTAATTCAAGCAGTAAAAGTGGTATTGGCTTTTAAGTGCTGAAAACTATGTTTACTATGTAATTCTTAGCAAACTACACAGTACTGCATTTATTGCACAACACTCCATACCACAATTATCCTGCAGTAAAATAATATGCAAAAGTCTTGTATGATATGTTACTTGCAACATTTGCAGCAGCAGTACACTTAATTACAAAGGGGTTGCTTGTAAACCTTGAGCATCTTGACTTGTACCTCTTTTTTTTTTTTTTTCACAGTTCTAGTATCTCTGCAGGTGTAACTGGAACAATTGTTTTTTTGTTTTTCAAAGTTCTTCACTCTCCACCACCTTTTGGGTTGGGGATGAATACAGCATAGGGCTTTCAGTAGTTGGGAAGGGAGAAAAAATGTCGAGTCCTTGACCAGTAAGGCTTGCATACCGGCTGCCACCAGGTCGAAGCTTTATTGGTTGTGGAATTTGTCGGTGCCACTGAGCTGAAGCAACAGAAACAGAATAGGATGTATAAACCTCTGATTAAGTTAGCAATGAAACAACAGAAATCAATGCACACAACTGAAAAGTTGCTTCCAACATCCTTGAAGAGAGCAGAGCATTGTTGTTCCCTGTTTTAGGGTCTGTTCCTCCAAATATTATCATTTACATAGTTTATATGTTGAGTATTTTTATTGAAGTCTACAGATGGAATTCCATAGCTGTACAATTCAATGGCAACGTTTACATCGATTTCACTAAGTCCAAAATTTAATCATTTAATCTTTGGACCCTTCTCCAAAGCTCTTGCAATCAAAACTAAAAGCATTCCATAGCATGAACAGAGATGAAGAAACTGGACATGGCTTGATTTTGTACTACTCCATCCTCTGGGGGACTTTTCTTTTTGATTTTTTTTTTTTGCTATTTAATTTGAAAGTAATAATATAGGGAATTTTTTTGAAGAAGTGATTAAGATTTTTATTTCCCTCTACTACTTACAACTAGTAACACATTTCCTAGATTTTTTTTTAAAGGTACTAAAAGAAATGTAATCCAAAGACACATATTCAGTAATTTAAAAGTAACATTCAACACGTTCCCATATGAACAAATGCCGTTACAATTTTGTAAGAATATTTAGCTATTATATATTACTTAACAGTTATCATTCTTAAAACACTTCAGAAAGGGGAAATTGATATTATCTTTGCTGGTATTTATCCATAAAAAACCTCCAGGTCTGCACCCAAACTGGACAAACATATTTGTCAGGAATTAAAATGAAAGGGTAGAAGTTCAGGCTACAATACTCTGAGAATAGCTTAGCGCGGGAGACCTACAATCTACATGTTAAGCATTGATAGGAAATGTTTGTTGTCTTTCCCTGAATTTTGACCCTGTCTATCTGGAAATATTTGAAAAAGAGCCTCCTTTTTTCTTGCAGCCCCCAATTTGTTCCTATTTGAACTCATTATTTACTGTACTTTTTTTTTTGCACATGGAATTGCAAATATCAGACCACACTTTCAATCCCTCAAGCCCATCCATTCAAAACATCACAAAGAAAAATTATTTCTGTCACTCCCTATGGTGTATAAGACTTGCAGAGTCTTTAGAAAATGTGGTTGGAATCAGAAAGCATTTCTTACTTTCCATCTTTTTCCTGTTTGTACCTTGAATCCTTCATATGCAAATGTAATTTATGTCTTGCAACATTTAGATACCTAAGGAATTCTTTTTCATTTTATGTGACCTTTTTTGAATCACTGTCACCAGGCCTCTCTTGACATTGCATTATTGTTGTCTGTATCACCACAAGGTGGCGCAAAACTGACAGAGATGCACTGGTGACTTGTGGTTGTCCTGATAATTAAGTGGTTTTCTTTAAAAATGAGAAATGCAAGGTTGAAAACGTAGGGTTTTTTCCTTTGAGGGTATGGCTGTAATCCCATATTTTGTGGAATGTGTTTTCTGGTTTATTATGCTGCTTAAGTGAACAAAGTACTCTGTTGCTCTAGGTAAATTGTCTTAACTTACATCTTGCATAGATGCAGACTAATTAAATGATGTGCTGTAGTTCTTGAACTGGGCTGGGGCCTTCTGAGTCTTAGACAAACATATTAGATGCGAACTAGCCTCCATTAATTAGGCATTGTTTGCATCATACATGCCCTGTAGAACAAGGGATCTACTTTCTCATGTGCAATTTATTGTTCCATCTCAGGTCAGGGCTGTAGCACAGGCATATGTGTCAGAGGGAACAGAGTCAAGGTTCAACTTGAATACATGTTTATTATATGCTTATGTGTCTAGGGAATTTGGAAGGTGGAAAATTGGAGTAGAGAATCATAGAATCATAGAATAGTTTGGGTTGGAAGGGATCTTTAAAGGGCATCTAGTCCAACCCCCCTGCAATCAGCAGGGACACCTTCAACTAGATCAGGTTGCTCAGAGCCCTGTCCAACCTGACCTTGAATGTTTCCAGGGATGTGGCATCCACTGTCTCTCTGGGCAATCTGTGCCAGTGTTTCACCACCCTCATCGTAACAAATTTCTTCCTTATATCTAGTCTGCATGTACCCTCTTTTATTTAAAGCCATTACCCCTTGTCCTATCACAACAGGCCCGTCTAAAAAGTTTTTCCCCATCTTTTCTGTAGGCCCCCTTTAAGTACTTGAAAGGATGCAGTAAGGTCTCCTGGAGCCTTTTCTTCTCCAGGCTGAACAACCCCAACTCTCTCAGCCTGTCTTCATAGGCGAGGTGCTCCAGCCCTCTGTTTGTCTTTGTGACCCTCCTCTGGACTCACTCCAACAGGTCCATTTCCTTCTTATGTTGGGGGCCCCAGAGCTGGATACAGTACTCCAGGTGGGGTGTCACCAGAGCAGAGTAGAGGGGCAGAATCACCTCCCTCGACCTGCTAGCCATGCTTCTTTTGATACAGCCCAGGATACAGTTGGTCTTCTGGACTGCGAGTGCACATTGTTGGCTCATGTCCAGCTTTTCATCCACTCTTACACCCAAGTCCTTCTTATCAGGGCTTCTCTCAATCCCTTCATCCCCCAGCCTGTGTGGATACTGGGGGTTGCCCAGACCCGTGTGCAGGACCCTGCATTTGGCCTTGTTGAACCTCCTGAGGTTCCTCAAGCTTGTCCAGGTCCCTCTGGCTGGCATCCCACCCCTCAGCTGTGTCACAGAACACTGTACAAAACAACTCCTCTGTTTTTTCTATTTACCTGCCTTTAAACTGATGCAAGAGAGCTAATTTGGCTATTTAGCGGTACCATTCAGCCTCCTCCTGGTGGCCATATTAAGCTGTGGCCACGCTGTGACACTAATTTCTAATCCATGTCAAAACTAGCAATTTAAGGACTAAGAACTAGGTGAGGGCTGGAACCAAAGAAAATAAATTCTGATTTGTTTTATTTACTAGCCAGTACCTACCGTATATGTCAAGTCTAGCAGTACAAGAGACAATACCAACTTCATTTTTTGCAGACAAGGTATACCAGCCAGCATCTGCTTTCTTGGCAGGTTGGATCAGGAGGCAGACATACCCTGTTGTATCTTGGTGCATGCTGGGAAAACAAGTGTTTTGGAATTAGTATGTCTCAAAAGCGTATCAACTTTGAGATTTTATAATGTACATTAAATATGAAACAGATAAGTTGTAACTTCTATTCTCAAAGAGGTAGCAGTCCAAGACATTTATAGTCAATAGGTTTGATTTCCTTATGGCCTTGACCAATGATCAGAGTAGCTGAAATCTGTTCTTGCTTCTCTCAGCTGTGCAAAGCCATGGTGTGACAGTGTGAGCTGAATTGTTGCTCTGCATGTCTTAATATAGGAATTATTTATTGAATTCCAATGAACTAAACCCATGCAAAGCTGGTGCACGGTCATACTGTATTTTTTCCTAGCTCAGAAGCTGGAAGAATAACATAACAAAATACCAAGAACATTTGTACAAAGTTGTGATATTTTTCACAACACTAAGCAGAGCCAGTTAGAAACTTTTTTATGGCACCCTTTCCATGAGAAAATGCCTGAGTGAGAAAATCTGTGAGATTTGTTTGGCCAATAGACTAAAAGAAACCTGCTTCATTATTCCCTCCTCTTCCCTTGCTCTTCAGAGATCCAAGACTTTCTGGCTGCAACTTCCAGGAAAAGCTATTCAATAGTATATCAGAGGACTGAGGCTCCTCTGCTCTCTAGGCAGTGGTTGGTTCTTTTTATCAACCCAAGTGTTTCCCTTGTTATAAAGGAAGAGGTGGCAGATGAGCACATCAGAATACTTGAAGTTGCAGGAAGTTCTGAATTTTGAGATTTCGTTTCCTTATGAACTGAAATGAAACATCAAATCACATAATTTCAGGTCAGGGGGACATTTTGTGCTTCCGACAGCTCTGATAAAAAAGGGAACGTTCACCCTTTGCTCCCTGCGCTACATAATTTGCCTTATGCTGGGGGCGCAGTAGTTTAGAAGCTCATGCATGTCTATATCATGGTACAAAAAAGGTCTCTTGGCTTCAGGCAGGAAGTGTGACACAAGATGCAGACAAGCAAGGACAACGCTGCCCATTGCTCCCATGGATCTGTGCAGAACCACTCGAAGCCTTGGGGGCAGGCAGTCTGGTTATGACTGGCAGGAACAGGAGAGGTGTTACAAGCCTGATGTTAGCTCTTGGCAATGTGAGGTGTGGGAGGTTTCACGTAGTCATTCCTCTGCTGAGCTGAAGCAAAAGCTTGTTTTCTAAGCTTCTGTGAAACAACTGGAAATGAGGAATTTTAGGACAGTTGGTCATTCTACATTAACTGCAGTGTTTGCATGCATATAACCATTGTTCCTGTGAAAGTACCAGGACTTGAAATAAGTCCTTGAGTAATCTGTGCGGAGGCAGAAGAATAAAGACTACAGGCTATAGAAGATCAGAGTTAGGTGGGCTTTTTGGAGATGGACAGCAGTCTCTGAGTGGGGACAGGGCGACCACTGAAAGCTTGTTTCAAGTAAGCTTTCCCTCATGATAGGTGTGCACTCATAACAAGTGCTGCTGCGGGGCCAGTTTTCTTTACAGATAGCCTGCAGGGTATGCATGTGAAAATATAGTACTTCTTGAAATTGATCTCAGATCCAATGAGTGCATCAAATCATTAGTTGGAGCCGAGTGAAATAAAATATTAAAAATCAGATTTATGCTGAAGTAGAAATCTTTAAAAAATAAATGAAAGCAATTAATTTCTCATTAATCACAGCCAGGCACATTATTTCATCAGTTTTTCTTTTGCAAAACCTAAAAAATAGTGATGCATTTGAATGCAAGAGCTGAACCTGAACATTGTTGTATTTTGTAAGCATGGATCGAAGTCTTTGCCTATGTTTGTGACCAGACTTTGTTATCATACTCTGTATCTGATATGCTATACTCTCTATTATCCCGTGATCTGGGACGTTCAAAACCATGTTCTAACTGTTCTGAGTTTGAGTTCATCCATAGTTAGAGCTAAACTGAAGAAAAAATAATTTAGAAAGAGAATAAGGTGCTAAAATGCATTAAAAATACCATATCGTAGTACCTTTGATACTACGACGCATATGCTGTATCAGCCTGAAAGTCTTTCATGCCTATGGCCTGAAAGGTCTATTGCCTCTCTCTGAAGCGGTGATGTATTATGCTCCAGGCCTTCATTCTGAACCAAGGAAATAGCTATTGTTCACCTCACAGGGAAGTCAGCTTTTTAAAACTTCATGTGGGTGAAAGAAGTTGCTTCAAGAAGAACACCACCTGTACTTATCACACAGGTTTTCATGGAAACAATTGGTCCAGCCCCAAGAAACTCCAAGTATGGATACGATGGTACAGTACCTCATCCTCTCTCTGTTTGATGGGATGGTCTCATTATCCTTCTTCCAGTAAAATATGGGGGGTGGCATTCCCACAACTCTGCACTCTAATCTGACAGGGTACCCTTCAGGAACACCACAGTTCTGAAGCTTCTCCAAAAACATGGGGGCTCTTTTTACTTCTTTTGCTGGAAAAAGAAAAAGAATTCTTGAACAACAGAGATTTTATTCTTAGTTTTGCTTTGAACAATATGGAAGAACAAGGTCAAAAATTATTCTTGTGATATCAAAACAGGTTGTGAATTTTTAATGGGGTATCGGAAAGAAAGTGAAATGCCATAGCATAGCCTCTGTAAGGGAACATCAAGAAAATAATAGGCAGAACTGATATTCGTAAAAGAATGTATGCGTATCTAATGGGTCTAAACATACTACCATTGCAGGAAATTAGTGCCAGATCTATGGATTTCAATAGCTCACATCTTGTAAGGTTTTATTAAAGAACAGTTAAACCAGTTTCTATTTTAAAACATTTTTAAGCCAATAAAATTGGGACTGACATCTAGGAGACCTCAACATATATTATGAATTCAAATACTAAGCATTTCCTGGGGAGAAAATTAAGAGTGTCATTTTGCAAAGACAAGAAAGGTAAAGTGATGATGAGAGAGTTCTTACAGCCCTCTTTTAATAACAGGAATGCACCTATTGACTGAGCACCAGGTCCATTTCTTTCTAATAGATGAGTTTTCTAGTTGTTGGACTCTCCTGCTATCGGTGGATTAACTATTTATTTATACTTGTCTGTAGGGAAACTAAGGCACTTTTGAAGAAGTGCATACAAATAACTACAACATTGTGACTAGTTTTTCAATGATTCTTACCTACAACAGTGAGTTCCAGACTAAATGAATTTTGTCCTGTTTTATTAGTGGCAAGGCAAGTATAAGTTCCAGCATCATTTTGTGAGAGCGGATCAATAAGCAGAGAGTGAACTCCAGTCTCTCTGACCAGCATCTTGTGGGTGCCGTCTGGTAGCACAGGTTTGCCGTTCAGAAGCCACGTCAGGTCTGGAGTTGGTAACCCACTCACCTAAAGACAGTGAAACAGCTAGAGACAAATGTCAACCTGACAAACAGGTTTTAGTAAATTCATAGGTAAGCCTATTTTCAGATACCATCTGAATGATGGCAGAATGTAGAACAGAAAGATTTTAAAATTTTTTTTATTCCTCATCTTCTGTTTTTCTGCTGTTTAGTTCCAAAAGGGACAAAACCAGAAAACAAGCAACAATCCCAAGAGAAACAAATACCTGAAATGCCTACATTTTTCTTAGTCAGAAAGGAAGAAACTTAGTTATATATCAGATTCACAAAAGACTCCTAGTAATCTGCTAGTTTTCTTTTATTTTAGTGCTAAGTATAAATCAAACCCCTGGATCTAACCCACTACAGAGAAAAAGTCTTCTGTACAAATGACTTTGTATTTCATACAATTTGATGAAGAATGGTATTGTTCTTTGTAGCTGTTAAACTTACATGCTTTAGAACACTATAGATGAAGTATTTTATAGAAAGATTGTTAGACTTTATTATACTCTTAAAGATCTTTCCAATAGATAGACGTACTTATTCATGTCTAAAATATTGCTTTCCAAACAATATGCTATAAACCAGAGAAAGAGAGAAGTGGAACTTGCCTGAACGAAGACTGCTGTCTTCCAGGTTTGTGCAATACCAGACATGTTTTAAGGCTCAAAAGCTCTGCCAGGATAGCAGAGCTAAGAATAACCAAATTCTTTGGCATGCTCCCTAGTAAACTTTACATTGTAAATTAAGTAGTAATGAATCTCGTTCATCTTCAGGGCATTAACTTTTGCTTCAGAGCTTCTACCCTCTTCAGGGTAAGAGACATTGTGGAGCGTAGAAGAGGTCAGTGTCAGCACTACCACCTTTGCTGTGCTACTGGGACATAGAGAGACTACCGAAATATGTTGGAACAGATGAGTTTCTTAAAGCTGTTCAATAACAGGATGTTCACTGCTTGTACTCTAATCTCTGACAACTCTCTCATGTGGGGCTTTGAATCTGCAAATGGGGACGTTCTGCATCTGTGCATGCTGAGGAAGCATAAAATGAACTGGGCTCTGTTCCCTCCTTTCAGGGAGTATTAATCTTCAGTAATTCAGTCCAATACAATGGGAACATTTGTTTGAACAGTATACATGCTGAATCCTCTCTTTCTCATGGTTTTGTGCTATTCTGGATTATGTTCAAGAATCTGATAATGGAGCAGAAGGACCTGTCATTCCCAGATGAACTTCTGGAGTTCAGACTGGCAAAGGACACGGTGAACATATCTAGTAATTTGAACAACCTTGTAAGTAAGCCTTCTATTTCTGGGGTCTGGTTTTCTGTGTTCTTCATTCCATATAGCATGTGTTGAAAAGAGATCCCCTGAATCAGCTCAGAGACAGTGGCAATAAGAAATAATTAAAAAAAATGAAGCATTAAAACTAACAGAAATGTTCATGTGTACAATAAAGAACATGAAAACACCTAGCAATACATGTACAGAGGCAGGGAAAGTGAGAATGAACAGAGGAAACAGTTAATACCTTACAATCCAACCTACAAAGTCGCCCTTCATGTGCTACCATGTCACCTGGAGCCTGTAGAAAGTATGGCCTGAAAAAGCGTTCTTGAACTGCCTCTTTGTCTCCTTCTGGCACCCGGGGTCGTGTTCTGCAACACAAAAATTGCATGTACATGTTTGGAAGCAAAACTTTTTTTCCTAATGCTTAAAAAAAGGCAGAAATTGTGGAAAAGGATGAACAGATAGCTTGAGTTAAATATAAGGGCAGAAAGTGGTGGACTGATTGTAATTTAATACTTGCATATTTTCTGTTTAGAAAGATTATCAAATTAATTGTATTGTGTAGTATCGTTGGATTCCCAAGCTGTCCTTCGCTTCTTTTTGCTCTTTTGGCTGAACTTCATCTTGCTAATCCATCTCTTGCCTTTAATTCCACTGCAACAGGTAAATGAATCAATACTTTACACTTAAACTTCCCCGTATTTGAAGATGACGTTCAAAAATATTACATTCTAGAAGTGACCTGTTGGGAGGGAACTGCTGCTGTTATTTCCATTTTATGGTTGAGAACTGAAGTACAGAGTCCATAGAAGTACAGCAGCTAGTTATTTTGAATGCCTTCAGTAAGAAGCATAAAGAGGGTCTGAAGGATTTGTCTTTCCTTTTACCTGTGAGGCTGAATTGTTGATATTCGGCCCCGAACAGGGATACTCTGAACCATGAGGTGGCCCGAACAACTGATTCTCCCCTGCAAATCACAATGGAAACAGAATTAATAGTTGGTTAATAGCTCATTTAATTTTAAAGTATAAATATTTAACATTTACAGTGCATTAGGATTTATTTTTATAAAGTAACTGAACTGTAGTGGAAATATTACTTTTTCAAAGCAAATGCTATTAGCATGCAGTGGAGTGAAGTTGAGGCAGGGGTTTCTTTGGGTCTCTAGAGCAGTGTGTTTCTCAGACTCTTCAAGGCTGTGGCAATACTTAGCAGTGGTACTATGTAAACCAGCTGTAAAAAGCAGCATCTGTCCCTGCTTGTTCATTCCTGTCTGTGTGTCTCCACAGGTACTGTCTGCTAGTACCTTTGTACTGGCATTGCTGTTTGTGCCGCCATACAGAAACTGAGAAGTAGTTGTGCTGAAATATAATTCAGAAAAAAGGAAAAATTTGAAGTGGAAAAAGTTGCCTGACTTGAGCGTACTGCTAAATAAACAGCTAAGCTAGCACATAGGGTGAAGGAGAATGGTATTAGAGGACGAGACTATTTGCAGATAGTCTTTGCATCCTAGATAAAGAATAATTGCGTTTGGTAACACTTCCAAATTTGATGTAACTTTTGTTTTCCCTTGCTCTATTCTTTCTGCCTGAAATATCATGTCTGTCATGTCACCACATCTCAAAAGATATCTGTCAGCAACAGAAGATAGGGCAGGAGTTATTAATGTGAAAAAATGCCCGGAATGAATGTGACTGGGCTGTGTAAGAATAGGGGAGTAGTTTCATCGTTCTTCAATATATGGTTTCCTGTCCTCTGAAGCATCTGATTTTTGATACAGTCACCACTCGATGTCAGGCTAGGTGGCCTAATCTGTGTTCCTATTAACGTATATTAGAAAAAGATGAAACAAGCAATTTTGTAGAGGAAAACAGAACACCTTACTTGTGGGTTTGCAGCCATAATCGTATAGTTGCCATCATCATCATTAGTAGAAGCTTCAATATGTAAAGAACATGTTCCATCTTCTTCTCTGTTCATTTTGAAATGTGTATTTTTCTTTGAAATCTGCTTGCCATCCTTGAACCAGTATACCTGTAGTGATCAGACCACCCCCCCAGTGACTTAACACTTGCTCTGTAGTGGAATAGTGAGTAGAAAAAATGTAGATAAGAACATGACATAAGTTGACCAATTGCTAGTAAAAATTTTAGAATACTATAAAATTTGCAGATCAGTTACAATCTGAAATGAATGATTCCAGGTTGAACTCAGAAAGCTGTGTATCTCCTTTACATAGCTGGCCCTGCCAGGTTCTCTTTTCTTGGCTGTAGACACATTACTGATTATCTCAGATCAGTTCTCATCTTTCTGAGAAGTTAATTTTTTGAGGTTTTATGACATTCTGTTTCTCTTGGAGTCAGGTGGTCATGAGGCAGTCCTTACATGCTCAGGAGCAGATATTGTTATTTTAGAAAGTAGGAGGGAAATAATTTGTTTTAGAGCTCTCTCCACAGAGACATGTTCTGAGGAGTGAGACTTTCCAGAGGGATGTATAGAAAATAATGGATAGTTGGTTTTTATTCCTTTACCGCTAACAATGAGAATGACCTACCTTGGGAACCGGTATTCCAACTATTTTGCAAGTGAATGTGATAGGAGATCCTTCCGTTACCCGAAAATGCTTGAGTCTTTTATCAAAGATGGGTGCTATGTATTTGCCTGTAGGGATTTCCTCATGTTGGACTTCATCGTCTGATTCATCCACCGGGGTACGTTCAAGGCGAAATTCTATTTCGTTCATCAGCCTCTGCTCAAAGCTTGAAATCCTGTATTCCTGCAGAGTGAGAGGGGCACGGTTCTGAACAAGACGAGTTGTGTTCTGGGGTATTTGCAGTCATTTGCACTTTTAGACTAATTCCAAAATGATTAAAAATAAAAAAAGCCTACATAAACTGGACATATTGAAACAGTCTGAATTTGTTCTGCAGAGATTCTCACTGCATCTTAAGTTTGCAGAACGTAACTAATGAAAATGAGTTTTATCAAAGACGGCTAAAAATTCAAACATGTAATTCCTCTAAGTCCCTATGAAAAAACTGCTCTCTTGCACACTGTTGATCAAAAAAGACCATTAAAATATACCAATTTTTTGAGAATTTTGTGTTCAAATATTAGTCACCTGCTAACTATAGAAATGAATACTGCTATATGTTTCAATTCAGAATTTAATTTTAAATTAAAGAACCAGCCAAGACCTCAAATTGCTGGGACTTACATCCCTGATCATTTACCTATTCCATCATACTGCTGATTATGCTCTTCACCAGTAGTTCCCAAATAGTAAGGAGCAAAGGTGGAGAGGCAGCACAAACTTGTAGTTGACAAAATCTTCTGATTTCTTCAGGAGACCAAGGAGACAGAAGTGGCCAAAGGTTGAGAGCTCACAAGGGAGTTTTGAGGAGACAGGGGTCTGAAACTTGGGGCTGAGAGGAGGAAACCATGGCAACCACAGAGCTTGTGTTTAAAAAGTTGGAAATTGCCATGGTGGAATAAATGTCTTGGTAATATCTGGTTTTGGTACTGTAATGGCCGATGTTGTATATCAGTCTTTTCATGTAAAATCTTTTTTTGGGGAGTTGCTGTAAGGTCAGATCTAGTAATAATTAGCTATGGTAGGAAAAGGCAGACAGCTCAGAGTAGGGAGGAAAGGCCTTTCATGAATGAACTCTCTTCACTAGAAACTGAGTCTGCCTTCCACTCTTCCCTGCTTCTCTGATGCTGCAGGAATGTTCCATACAGCTTTGGAGCAGTGCCGATAATTACGAGGTAACAGAAGTGTTCAGAGGGAGCTTAGGTTGCTGGGTCCCCCCTTCAAGATACCTTCCTCACCTGTAACACTCTGCCTCCACTCTGACTGGGGCAGTCTGCACTCTGATACTCTCTTCAAATGTACCACTGTGAGCACAGCTTTGCCAAGTAGGAGTTTTTGAGCTTGCAGGTCTGTAGAAGTGTGCGAGACGTGCCAAAGGGTGGGAGCCAGCCACTAGATGGTATCATCCACTTTCTTAGTTGGCTTTGTTTGCTCTGTGGGCTGGCCAACAGAGTGGGCTGGTGATCAGCAAACAGCCTTATAAAGTTTCATCTTGTTGAGCTTTTTTTCTTTCACACAACATGTCTCAACAAATCACTTTAATAGATCGAATTCTAATCTCAGTTAAGCTAGGGTAAAACCTAAACCTGGAGGTTCTCTGATTTCTGACCAGCCAAAGCTATCATTTTTCCATTTAGATGGCGAGAGCTGGTTATAGTGTTCCAAGGGAAAGGTAAACAATCAGCCTTTTACCCCTGATACTGAGAAAATTCCCGTGTGTTTTTAGGAAGGAAGAATAAAGGAAAAATCAGGGAGTGACTATTATGTTTGAAGAAGCATCCATGTCAACAAAATGTACTGCAGTGATATTTTGTTTCTAGAGTTTCCCCTAAATAAAGGAATTCAAACCTAAATACTTTATTGCAAGCAATACGCTGAAAAACATATTTAGAGTTTTGTTTTCCTTCCACTTCTTTGAGCACTTTCAGTAGTTTCCTTCATGTTGTTTAGGTAGCTCTTGGCAGCAGAGAGCAAAATCTGTGGCAAAAAATATTGATCTACTGAGAAAGGATTACCTTGAGTGTCTGAAATTTCCAGTAGGATCTGAAGATACTATATGTAATTCTTCTAAGAATGAAATTGTTTTCAGGGATTTCACGTGCTCTGTGGTCTTTGGAAATGTGGAGGCTAATTAAGGATTAATTAATGTAGGAGTAATCTCTTTCCCTCCTTCCCTTTCCATCATCTAATGATTTGTCACATGAATAAAGGTCAGGGCAACAGAGCAAATATGGTACAGAGAGTACCTTTTCTGCCTGTTTAAATATTTTACTGTTTATTGTGTAATTCATCTCTCCAAAATTATGTAATTATTTCTTAATATTGGTTATATGACAGTGTAACTATAAAGCTAAATTCACTGTTTTGAATACCTGTTTCTCATTTATCATATTTGAGCACTTTTGAGCACCGTTATTCCCTTTGCAAAGATAAGCCATTTTCAAGTGTTAGGTATGTTTAGGGGGCAACAGGGCTGATGGACAGAGTAGGCAAAGTGACTCACAAATTGCTTATCTCAGAAGCTAGACACAGTAAATCCATAAAGACTTTTTATTCAGAGAGGGCAACTCTGAACTTGGATTAGAATAAAATGAGTGGGGATGAAAAGTGTTAAGACTTCTCGGAGTCAGATAACAATCCGAAAGCAGTAGTCTAGGAGACTAAAAATTGGAAGAGCGCTTTTGCAAGAGCCAACAGCTTTTAGTTTTTAAGTGCAAAATAATAAAGAATAAAGGAAAACAAAGTAGGGGGCCTGCATCTGCTCTTGCATACAAAACTGTTCAATCTGCATAATCTTGAAGTCAGCAGACCAGTTATTTACTGCCCTGTGAACCTTACCAACAGTTAACATCATTCTTTTATGGCAGTACGTAAATCTGCCACTGGACTCTCTTAGTTGTATACAGTCTTCAACTTTACTGAGCTGTTTGCATGTTTCATTAGACCTACAAAGCATGAATGTGATGACTTTTTTCAAAATGATGTAACTAATCTCTACATCAAATTTTTCTTTAGTTCAATTTTCTGGTGACTGTGTCAAAAGCAGATTTTGGAAATGAAAATTGCTAATGATGAGAATAATATTTCAAATTAAAAAGGCAGTATTGTACTTTTAATACATCCTCAACTGTATAGTTGAAGATTGGGGAATCATTGCTTGGTCCCTGAAATGAGTTTTTCATCATATGGTGTTCTCTAGCAGCAGAAAGTAATGGGGGTAGGAAGGCATTGCCATTACATGGGAGACTCCAGTATTGTTTATAGATAGTTGGGTTTAGTCAGCAGTTTTTCATGCTGATTTTTTCGCAGATTCATTGCTGTCCAAAAGAAGTCATGTTATGTAATAAATTAATAATGTAGGGTTGCTGTAGCCATGATGGCCTACAGGTGAAACCAAACAATGCTGATAAAGACAATGAACGTCTTTTATTTCCTCTACTCCAAAGGTACAAGTTTGTTTTAAGTTTTCTAACCAACTAACATAAATCAAAACTTGGAGCAATTATTTTCAAACTATAATTAACCTAATGTTTCTTGCCTCTCTTTTAGATCTGAAAAAGTTTTCTGTGAACACAGTGTATCATTTTTTTCCTAACTAATGTGCTGAAGATACTAACTTCTTAAAAACTTTACTTTGTTAAGAAATATAGGCAATTCTTCCTTTTCATATATCTGCTTGCAGAAGAAAATATGATAGAGGAAGGAATGCATTTCATGGGGCCACTTTGAAGTTAATCATGGACAGGTTTTCTCTCACATTTCTTGAGTTCATGTGACTCTGGACGTATGTGCACACACAGAAAAAGGTATAAAATAAAAGTAGCAGTTTGTCAGAACAAATGCGTATTGCTGCGCTATCGACACTGGGCTATCATTACTAGCAGCTGCTTCTCTGCCCATGGAAGTCACAATAGTCATTGTGTTTCCATGCAAACGCAACAGTCTCTGGCTAGGAACTGTGCAAGCTGACTGCTTGGACTTGTTGTTTTAAGGAGTTACATTCAAAAATACATTTTAAAGTAAAAATATTGAAGGTAGAGTTCCCACAGCCCCGAAGTGTTGCCTGTGTGTTGTGCTCATACTTCAGTCTTTGTCTTTCTCAATGTGTTTAGTGTGCATATATATGCTTATATAAATTCACACACAAACCAACAAAACTTAAGTTAACATTGCTGTGAAAATTTTAACACCAACATATATAGACTGAAGATGTTATACCAAGCTTCTTATAAAGAACAGGAATCTCTGAAATAAGTGGAAATACACAGTTGTATAAAGAATATAATCTTGGAGTTTTTTGCTCATTTGGTAGATTTTTTTTTCTAGGATTAGCAAGAACAGAAAATAGTTGTTAATATGGCTTTATGAAGAACTGTTTTTATCACATGAGCCATAAAACTATTTCTGAATGTGATTACATAAGTGGAGTAGAGCAAAGTGTTTGTGGTTGTGGGTCAGACAAGTATTTCGTAAAGCGTCACACAAAGAACAAGTCAATGTGATCACTGTGTGCAATGTTAAAACTAGGCTGCAGTTCAGCAGACTGAGGAGACTAAGGGAAATAGTACAAAGGTTCAAGCTCTGGTTTTGGGTCAAAGATGTAGGGTTCCAGCTGCTTTTTGGCAACTTTCCTGAAACACGAAATTTTTACAGACAGGAATTTACACACTTGTTTAATATAGTAGCCAGATATTTACAATTGTGCTATCTCCCAGCTAGAAAACTGTAAAATTCAAGCTCCTACCTGGAGATGTAAATGTTCTGTACAACTTAGAATATATATAATACATATATATAATAATTGTATATTATTATCTAGATCTGTATATGCTGAGTAGATTGCAACTTTTGAAACCTGGATATTTCACTTACATGCATTAGCAAAAGGGAAGTAGGCAGTGGTGGTTGCATTAATACTGTCAGGGTATAGCTAGAAGGGTAAAAGACTTAAAACTGGCCAGAGCAAAATGCTGGTGAATATACATCTTACGCAATTCTGTACCTTTTTTCTCTAGTCATTAGTAGCACCTTGTAAGTGAGCTGCACAGCATTATTGCCATTATTGTGTATTCAGTGTATGATTTGACAATGTAGCTGAACCAGTTCAGTTGCCAGCTTGTGCCAGCAGCAGCATTCCCCGGCTTCCCTCCCTGCTTGTATTCATATGTTCCCACACGTCCCTCCTGCCATCACTGGCGGTCATCCGATCCCACAGTGAGCTGTTCTGCAGGAGTGTGCGAGAAGAAAGTTAACTCAAAAGGAAAAAAGTCAGACAAGTTGTAGTGGAAATTTGGGACGGAGAAGTGAAATGCGAGTTCTCTTCTGGGGAGTTACTAGCCTTTGCATTGCCTTGGCAATACTGTTGTAGGGTGCTGCTGGATGGTTGTAATTTGACCAGTATGGCAAACAAAATATTTTTTCAATATGAGTTTTGTTGAAGGTACAGATCCACATCATTTTGTCTCTGTCTCTCAATCTATTCAGGCCCATCACCATCATTTTTTGAGCACCTGACTGCAAGGCACCCTTCAGGGCAGGGCTATTATCTGTGTTTTCCATATGGGAGATTGAGGCCTAAAGAAGCTCAGTGACCTGTTCGGGTAACATAGAAAGTCCGTGACAGAGCAGGGAATTGCATCATGGTCTCCTGGATCTTGAGACAAGTAATCTAGCTCCTTGGCCACTCTTCTACCTGTGAACATTTTTGGCAAAAAGGGGAATTGCATAGGCTGTAGTAATTCCCTTTAAGTTTCTAAGCACCTCTGTGTTGAATATGAGTTCTAAAATCCTGGATCTGTTGAAGTTAAAACCTATCTTGCTGTTGACTTTAGTAGGATTCAGATCTTAGTGAAAATACATGCTAACAGTTAGTAGAAGCTTGTAGCATCAAAATAATCTGACGTTAGCATAGTAATCCATGGAAATTACCACAAATAGAAAGGCTAGAAGAATTTTATTTGAATGTTGATTCTCATATAGTGTATAAAAACATAATTCTGCTTGCCTCTCCTTGCCAACTCCAGACAAATTTCCCAATTTAAGCCCAGTTGTGTAACTTTTACTAGATTGACTTTTTTGGCAGAGTTATTGTAAATCCAGTTAACAGTTTATCTAAGAAACTGGCATATATTGCATATCAGCGTCTGTTTCCAAGCTGTAACACTCCTTGGCTACAAAGTCTCATCTAGGCTACTCTGACTGAAATCTTCTCTTTAGTTTGGATTTTCTGTCCTTCCCTTCCCCTCGGCCCCCACCCCTCTCAGTGGTGGGAATCAAAAAACAACAGATCCAACGTGCATGCTTTTCCTCACTTATCATGCCCGTGAAGAGGTATCACTGAAGCGACTTATTTCTTGCAGATGAATTATGTTGGGCTATGTTACATAGCCCAAGGTATGAATATCGTGCTATCCAAATGTACACACAAACCCTTGAAGAGTCTAGCAAGTCATCTGTGGTGCGCAGCTAGACAATATCCTGAATACAGTTTGGTTCAAAGTGATTGAAAAAGAGGAAAACAGAAGAGAAAGCAAATGAGGTTTGCATCTCCAACACCCACAGATTTGTCAGCTGGAGTGAGTGGCTTAGGAGCGTGTGTGAAAGCATGAGGAGCTCCGGTTCCCTTTCCTAGGTGATGAGTTCTGCAAGCCAGGATCCTTACCAGGAAAATCTGTCTGTACTTTGTTGTTGAGTAGATCTAGGTCTTGAGAAGACAGCTGCAACTGGTGGATCAACTATTCATTCCCATGATTATTGGGAGTTTATACCTATTCATATCAAGATCTGATAATTTGTCTTGATCGGGTTCTTAAATCTCTTCTCATTCCTAGTACAGAGCAAACAAGCTTCTCTGAGGACTCCTTGTGGTTTAATTCCCATCCTTAGTCCAAAACTGCCTGCATTTGATGACTTTTGAGAGATGATGCGAAGCTTGTTTTTGAGCAGGATTTTTTGAGTGATTGAGTTGTCATTTTTGTGCTCTGGGGAGCAGAGTTCTTGGTGATTCTTGGGACCTTTCTGACGCTGACTGGTTAGTATGGGAACTTCGAGGAGATAATTCTGTTTGATCAGTGTTGACGTGTTCATGGTGATGTGGCCTGTGTGATGAGCTGGGTTCTGCAGATGGCTTTACAGGCCATGGTTTTTAATGATCTAAAAGCTTTTGGGCAAACCTTGCATCTCTTCTGCTCTGAAATTTCTTATAAAGTATTCCCTAGCAAAAGTAAAGAATATTCATGTGAGTGCTGCGCGTAATTTTCTAAACAGCTGTAGGTTTACTCTTTGTCCTAAAAATAAGGCAGTGACCATGCTGCTATCTGGATCTTACATAAGACACAACCAACCAGCATTGCCACGTGATATTCATCATTGTAAATGGCACAGAAATGTGAGTACAGTTTGTAGTTATTATAACCAAAAGGTATAAACCAGGCCCAGGTACTTAACTATCCTTTCCTTCATTATCGCACAGTTAATTTATTTATTTTTGTTACTGTTCAGGATTTTGAGGTTTAATTACCTCATATTTCTTTTTTTATATTATTTGTATAGCAAAGTTTTGAGGAGATAATATCATTAATTTCTAAGTTTTGCCTGTACAGCTGAAATTCCTCTATTTATAGTCCCATTGGTGAAGCCTGTAAATGTTTTCAAATACCAGGGTAAAAGAATCAGTTTGCATTACACATTTGTATTTTTTCCATTTGCCAAATTCCTCTCAAGTTCTCCGTCTGCCTTTTTCTCCCCACACGTCTTTTTGTTTCTACATGACATATTCTAACTGAACATTACCAAGGTATTTTACTTGTAAGGAAGATAAAAAAGGCCCAATGGACTAGATATTGACAGATTTTGGGAAGTGGATATAAAACTGGCTGTGCTCTCCTTTCAGCAAATGGTGCAGTAGCCCAGACACTCGCTGAGGTTTTGAGACTTCCAAGAGGAAGCTCTGAGCTCCAATGCTAATAAAACAATATGGGGTTGGAGATGAGTGGAGATGAGTGGACAGGGAGGTTCTTTGTCCTTCTTGTCCTCTTTCACTTTGCAGAAATACTGAAACATCCACTACAGCAAGGACAAGAACCCAGGTGTTTGTCCTAGTTCCCAGGCAGGAGAGTGATTCTTTTTTTCTCTCTCTGTCTCTCTCCATCTGTCTCTGTTTCTTTTCTCCAACACAAACTAGCAGCTTCCTCAAACAACCCTAACCATTAAGCTGAAGTGCTAAAGGAGGGGCTGTTCCACACTGCCTGAAAGTCTTAAGTTTTGTTCATTGAGCTGGAGAAGGTGAGAGAAAGGCTCAGGTCTCCTGTTATGGGAGCTGTTCGGAAAGGTGGAATTTCCAGATTTTTAGCCTGCTGATAAAGAATGCTTAATTATTTGTGCAGCCTGGGACAGCACCAACAGTACACATACCCACTGGCAAGGAGTTAGGCTGTCCTTACGGGAGTTAAGAGTTACGAATTTGACTGTCTTCAGGCCAAGGAAGAAACTGAGTTAAGTCTCCTAGATCCTGGGATTTGTCCTAACCTCTTCCTGCAATTGCATAAAGCTAATCCTCATTTAGTGTATCTTCTGTTTGAAAGAACTGAGCAAATCTGACTGAAGATGTTTGGTATAACTGAACCACATTTTTTTCAACACTCCTACTTATGATGAAATTTTACCTGGCAATATAGCATACTGCCATCTGCATAAATGACAGGTATGGTGTTTTTTTCCGGTAAAAATGACACCTTGTTACTGCATGTACTTGATCAAAGTTGCAGCCAGAATCTTAGCAAAATCATATTTGTATTTCTGTCAGCACTGCATGATTACCATTGCTGTAGAAGACCAGAGACTAATCTATTCTGTCTCAGGCAACATCAGCAAAATCACCAACTATGTTCTGATTCTGGATTTCCTTATTGTTGGTGATGAATGATGTACTGGATGAAATAGGAGGAGTACATCTGGATTATTAGATATCATGCTGAGTGCATAATGCTGACACTTAAAAAAATCTTGACTTGTGAGCTAAACACTTTTCGTATGGAAGTCAATGATAGATAAATAGAGCACCAATTACTGCACTTTATATAGTAATATAAGTCAATACCAGTACTTTAAGGCACAGACTTGTCATCTGCAACTTTCATTCTGGATGAGCCCTACATGCTCTGCAGATATTGTAGATGAGACTAAATGCTGCTATTGAAATATAGGGTTACAATACAATTCCCTAAATCAGAATGTAGTATAGGACGCTTTTTATGAGTTTTTAAAATAGCATGTAGAAAACACAGGGAAGCCAACACTTTGGGATTCTTATTAGATGCTGTGCTCCATTCATTATGCAGTGATCTCTCACACAGAGGAAAGTTGCATTTGTATTTATGAGAAAGTGAATAAGAAGCCCTTCCCTACCATTATAGTGATCAAATTAATACAGGTATGCTATATATAGGATGAAAATGTCTCCTTTTTAAACCTGTGTTAACTACAAGAGGAAAAAACAGGACAAAATCTATAGGTGTGAATCCAGCACTATGCTATATTACTCTCACGATGTTCATTGTTCTATAAACAGCAAAGCAATAGGAATTTTGGAAATACTATGCATCCTCTCATCTCTTTAAATAATCACTACTTTCACTGAGGAGAAAATTCAGACTTGAGTTTGCTGGAGTCAATCTGAGCGGTAGTTTTCCTGGATGTGGAAGAATAATATCAGAAGTGATTAAAGGTGGGAACTTAGGGGAAAATGAGGGAACTTTTATTGAGCGATCCTAAAATTGTTCTCTAATTCATTACCATTGGCATTCTAATTACAATAACAGTTAGAGAAGTGCCGGCTTTGAAGTTTTTCAGTGTTTGGGGGATTTGGGAATCAAGATTTTGGTTTGGTCTCATCCAGAATAGCAAATAAGCGTATAAATAACTTGCTGTCAGGAGATAACTTTGACACTACTAATGATCATTGCTTCTAAAGGGGTTATCATGCAGTTAACTCGAAAGACTGATTGGCATTTCACAGTAGCTCTCTAAATAATTTGTCTTACTACCATAGCAAGTACAAATTGTAACACTTGTGATTCATCTGCAAAACATACTGCTTGCCAGTTGTTTTACTCAAAGTGCTTTGGCAGCGTGATCTGTCAGAAAGAAGGTCAGCAGCAAAATTAAAAAAACAGGGATTACACTGCAGTTGTCCACAGAGGGTAATTTGCTCCAGAGGCTCCATGGCTTTTTGCTTATCTTTGCATGTTCTCTGTCAGAAGGGCTAACACATTGCGAAAAGTTCCCTTGTTGATGACAGATCAGGGTAAACCATTATTTGCTGTGTTAAGCTTGAGCTGGCGGGACAGCTATGGAGGGCTCTGTGGCCAAGGTGAGAGGAGCATAAGCGCCTACAGACAGAACAGCTATCCAGCAGTCCTTACTGTGTCCTACTGTTATTCGAGGTTGGTGGAACCTGATTTACAGTGATTTCAACCTCAAAATTTTATTTTATTAACTTTGTTAAGTTCCTAACAAGCCCCTGTAAATTCATATAAGTTGGCAGATTTGGAAAAATAGGCTTAATGCTAAAAATTGAACACTGCGTTTTAGTTCAACCACAGTAAAAACAGAAACCTTTTCTTAAACAGTTTGATTACTTTAGTCCTTAATTTATGTTAAAAATGTAAAATGTATGAATATGTATGTGTGCAATGAGTTGAGCAACTTGTAAAGTGAAAAAATTAAATCCAATTTACAGAAGCTTCCATGAAAAAGAAAAAAAAGAAGAAAGTTTTACATTCCTGCTGGTCTCTACGAGAGATGATCAGAAATTAAAAATGCTACTCAGTCACAAAGTAAACCCTCTACAGCTGCATCCCCTCATACTTCCTATTTAAATCTCCAGTTTGCTATTCCAAACCAGTACGTACCACAAATGCTCACTCTGCAAAGTAGCAGCTCAGAGAGTAGCAGCTCAACCACACAAACACTTTTTGTTCCACAAGTTCTAATACATGTCTTGTTCATGAGTGAAATTTATTTTAAGAACACTCGGTTTTCTTACCTGCTGACTACTTTGTTGATTAACATCCTCTCTGAAATGCAGTTTTCTTTCCAGGTCCTTTACAAGTGCAGCTTTATTTTCCCGAATAGAATCATCTGTTGCTAATGGCAGAGGCTTCAGATTTTTCTTTGTTAATCCCTGGGTTGGGCTATTAAAAGAAAATTCTGATACTAACATGCAGCAACCAGTATATTTTTTTTTGTCACCTGTGTGATATGATATGTTACGCTTCAGTTGTCTGGAGGAACCTATTATTTATTTATGTAGAAGCCAAAGCACAATATGGGATTTGATTTTTGTGGTGCTATTTTAATGGTGCGTCCCATTCCTGTGCCACTAGGAATTAAGGAGAGACATCTTAAAGAGAATAAGCATTATAATACTATAATAAGCATCTAAGTTGCATTTATATTTATCCTGGAATAATGATGTCACGATGCTAAAGAAATTTGTATAGGTGTTACCATAGATATATAATTTGTACATTTTACTGTATCAGGCAATAATTTAAAAGTTAATACAATTTCTCATTGATTTTTATCTCACATCTTCATGGATCATTTACTCTTTCCATGAACTTTTACTGCTTTCATGTCTCTCACCCTTTTACAACACCTAACATCGACAGTTCTTTTTCTTTTTCTTTTATAGATGTAGTCTGTTTTATTTTGGTAAGGTTTGAAAATAGTTAATTCTTAAATAAGACTGGTGGAAGACTTTGAGAGTGCACTGCTGAAGCACAGCAGCAGCACACTACTAGAGAGCGTGCAACGTTCTAGAAGTTTACCAGGAGTTGGGATCTTAATAACAGGGCGTCTAGGTAAAAGGCATCACTGTCGATTGCTGTGCAAGATATCTTCCTTTTGTTGTTCCGCAGACGTGATAATCTCTCACTGCTTTTGTAACCAGAAATATTATAATTTATAATGCCAAAAAGGGAAGCTGAAACATCAATAGATATTCACAGATTAGCACAAATATTGTTCAGGTTCCTTCCTGATCTTTTGTGCCCTCACTTTGACTCTCTCCCATGTAGAGATCTAGATTTGAATCTCGGCATGAGCTCTAGTTACATAGGAATTCAGCTCTGTGCTGGGCCCCAGGAAAGGTGAAATGAAGAAAACAATATTTAACTACTCTACCTGGTAGGCTTATTGTAAGGAGTTGTTTGGTAATGCCTGTACAGCAGTTTTAGAAAAAGTAAAGCACTTTGCAAGGGTTAAGCAATGTAAGGAGAATAGTGCTTGAGCACTTGTGCACCAGCTCTGAAGGGGAAGCAGGGGAGTGGGTGAGTAGTTGCAGTTGGTTTTTGCTTGCTGTTGCAATGTTGTGAAAGCGGGCCAAAGGCTTGACTTGGGTGTAGTTAAAACCTTCACTGGGAACCTTATAACTTTATTATGTGTGCCTGCCCATGATGCCAGGGCCGTACCACAGGGTGATGCCAATGATGTGACTGTGCTGAGCAATTAGCAAGTCTGTGACTAGGAGTGCAATAATGGTTTGAAGGCAGAATTTCTTGGCACACAGAGTGGTGAATGTTATGTCTACAGGGGTACTTTTTCTGTTATAATTACAGATTGGTTGATGTGGTATCAGCAGGATAGTTAGGAGATTGTGACTTACTGATGGCTATCACTACCTTGAAGTGTACCATTGGTAAAACGCGGAAATATTCCTTACTTTGTGCAGAATTTGGAGTTCTATGGATAGAAAGTTGTATCAATCTACTGGTGCTAGCCATCCTAACACAGGGTTCACATAGTCCACAAAAGGGATATTAATTTCAGCTCTGCTAGTAAGGAAGGAACTCTTAAGGCCACAACTTTTCCTGTACATCATCATCCTTATTAGCCATTTTGTCACAGAAATCATGCTGGCTGTCAATTAAAATACTTATGTGCAAACCATTAACTCTCCTGAGATTTTCTGGGGGACTTTAAATATAGAAAATAGGTTGCCCAGAGAGGTTGTTGAGGCCCCAACCCTGGAGGTGTTCAAGGCCAGGCTGGACGTGGCCTTGGGCAACCTGGTCTGGTGGGAGGTGTCCCTGCCTATGGCAGGGGGGTTGGAACTCGATGATCTTCAAGGTCCTTTCCAACCTAAACCATTCTATGATTCTATGAAAATATTGCAACCAGAAAAATACCTTTACAGAAGTTATTTCTTAGATTTACCTGGACTAAGAAATAACTTACATTATAAGATACCTTTTAAAACTTTACTCATTGCTTACAATAGGTAAGAATGTTCTTATAGCTCATATAGGCAGATGGTCTTAGAGTGACTTATCCCGCAAGCTCATGAAATCTCTTTTCTCCCACTAGTACAGTCTTATGAATCTCTGAGCCCCAAAATTCTTTTATATATCTGTTTATAAACTTGCATTTTTCTATCTTGAATTTATCTTACCCTTGATGTATCTTATTATAGAAGCTACTATCCCTTCCTTTCTTAACTGAATGTAAAGGTTAGATGAAATGATCAGAATATACAAATAACTCGCTTTTCTATTTTATGAATGACTTGCATTTCAGTAAACTCCCCACCAAACCCTTGAACAGAAATACATCTTAATTTTCTTTATGAGTATTTCTTGTCTCTGCTTCTGCACATATGGTTTATGCTACTTACGTGGCTGGTGTACTTCTGGGCAGTCCCATAGCATTGGTTGATGGCACAGTAGGAAGCGAAGGAAGAACAGCACTAAGGAAAGCTACAGGATTCTGAATTCGGCCAGTTGGGGACATAGGAGCAGGAGTCACACTCTGCGGCTGAAACTGTTTTACACTAGATGTAGAAAGCGTTAATGGAGGCACCATGGATTCTTTAGGGCTTGGTAGAGACTGTTCACTTTTGCTTGTAAACCCTCCTGAAGACCTTGATTGGGCAGATGGAGGATTTCCTGTGAAATTTTCCTTGTTATTTGTTCTTTGAGTTCCTTGAGGGCTATTGCTGAGTGTTGTAACTGAGGAGCTAGAAGAGGAGCTGGTAAGCAGGGTGGTTTGTGACGGTAGGAACTGCTTAGGTCGGGTATAGCTGAATGCTTGTGAAGCAGAGGCTTTGCTTTGTTTGTATGTAGTTGAGGTGGACTGTTGATGGAGTGAAGTAGCAGAATTCAGTAAAGCTGTGTTGAATGACAACTCTCTTGTAGACATCTGATGCAGCTGCTGTTGTTCAAGCAAGACCTGGTTCTGGAGTTGTTTTAACTGGGTCTGATCACTGCGTATAAAACAAAGATGAGCAAAATTGGTCATGAGCCCTGAATGTGCTGGCTGGCTACATTTCCATATGTGAATTGTGAGAGAAAAATTCTACGTCCTGTGATACAGTAAGAGGTAGGGGAAACTACTTCGTGACATATTCTGTAACATTATGACAAGAGTGTGCTTCTCATAACTAATATATTAGCTTTTTACTAAAATAAACTTTGCGTTCCTCTCCCCTTCTTTGCCAGAGGCACAAAAGCTTTTTGTCTGAAAATTATTTGACTGAAATAAAAATATAAATCTTACTTGAATATATTTAAGGGATAGCATTGTCAAGTTCTGCTCTATCTCACCTTAGTACCTCTCTGGTTGTCTAACTAAGAGTAGGATTTGGTTTATCGGATTTTAAATGAGCGTTTGTAAGCCAGATTGCAGTTGTTTAGCTCCTGTTAAAGTGGGTCCTGAAACCAGCATTTTGGCAAATAAAACTTTGTAATGATGGACCAAAAGAGATACTACGAATGTAGTTTAGGTGGTGTTGACATTCAGTGACAGGCAGGAGTGTGTCATTCAGAGAGGACTTGCATTTCACGCAATTGTTGTTTCCTAGATGCTATCTACTGTATATATCTTCAGGGCTTTTTTACTTTGCAATTAAGGAAAATTATTTTGCCTTGTCAAGTGGTTTATGTAGTTATTATGTATGTGGAAATACAGCATATGGAAAACAGGCTAACTTTTCCCCTTCCAAGACAGAAAGGACATAGAGGATATGGAAAATGATTATGTAATAAATTGTCAAGTATTAAATAACTATTGTTAAAAAGTGAAAAACGTAGAAGTAGAGACCAACCACAACTGGTACTGACTAACCAAATACATGAAGTCAAGAGAACTTCTTTTTATTTAAAAGAATCATTGTTGCTATAATGTACTAAACGAAAATCACATTAAAAGTAGATAAAGATGCAATTTCAAGCTTTCAAAAAGTAGAATCTTAGAGAGTTAGAATTTGTGCAATCCTGATTATCTGCCCTTCTTATATACGTATGCATAATAATACACTCCTTTGTTACATTGAGGGGGGGTGTGTGAGAGAGAAATTCTGCTTTATTCAAGCACTGGGCAACATAAATGCTGTTCTATTCTCCCCTTAAACACACTATAGCTCTGAAAGTAAGTAGGGCTCTGAATATGAGCTCAACAAATTAAAAAAAACACTGCTCCAAGTTCTTCCTCTGCTCCATGGTATGTAAGTTCTATCTTCTCACTTGTAATGTTTATGCTATGAAATTACATCCCTGCTTAAGAGTACTAATGAATTACTTTATAAAGTCCTTCCTGAGCCTTTAGTTAAAGCTTCTGCCTATTTAAGAAATTAAATGAATGACTCTGTGTGCCTTTTGTTAAACTAGATTTGGGAGGTTTCAAAAATGCTGAAAAGATACTTCTTAATAAACTGCAGTGTGAATTCCATAAATTGTCCTCTGAGAAAACTACACTGCTTCTTAAAATTTCTTATTCAGTTCACAGTGCACTAATCATGCAGGTGGTTTTTAGAGTGGTTTCACATTATCAAACATTTCCAAGTGTTTTATCTGTTTCATGAGATTACATTTGTGAGACATTAGAGCCATGAGCATGGCCTTTGGGACCGCAGTTGCTAGCTAGTTGCTAGCCCATACTATGTGTAAGACCGAATGTGCCTGGTTTTGGCAAAATTGCATAGTCAGAATTGAGTGAGATATGTTTGAAGAACCTGCTTTTATTTTGCCTGCATAAAAGCAGTGTTGTTCACCTTTTGTGAACATTGGGGGGACAGCAGAAAACATGGTGGAATAAAATTTCAAAGGGAAAACATTTTCCTTTTAAATTTGGAGAACACTTTTCCCAAGAGGGATATACAGAATAAAATATCTGGCTCTGTAGAATATGTTTTCTAAGACTATGGTTAATTAGGCGAGCACCATGTGATACTGACTGTCTTTTTGTTCTGCCTTTGAGTTTTTTATTCTAGTGCAATGGTGTCCTGGTGTATGAATACTAAATAATACCAGTGGTGCTCCTGAGACTTAGAATCCCTTTTACTTACAGCTTTGGTTTAGCCAGTACTGGGGGGGGTTCCTTGGACGGTGATGTTGGCTCTGGTATTTTCATTGGCTGTCCATTTATCCTCTCTTGGAAATAGTTGGGTCTGATTTGGTTTGTAGCACCAGGTCCATCCTCTGATGATGTTTCACTTCCTTTATCATCTTCAGGCAGCTTGAAGTGCACACGGAGACCTATCTTGGAACTCGATCTGGGTTCATTGTGGTTCACAAGAACACCTTCAAGTTTAGGTTTAGGGGTTTCATTTACTACACGATGGGAAGGAGTACGTGGGGAAGGTTGATGTTCAGCAGCAATTAAGTTGATTGAGCTCATTGTGTGAAGGGTAGCGGCATTACTGCTGTCTTCAGATGCTGAAATAGCAAATATCAAACTTTTGGTGATATGTAAATACCATAAATTATAGCGATATGAAATCACAAAAGTTACAGTTGGAAAAACTCACTCTGATGTCTTTCCAGCTGTTGGACTCAGTTGTTTGACAACAAATTCCCTTAACAAAGGAATATTGTAAAGGTGGGAAAAAAAGAGACACAGTTCTAGTTTGGAAGATCCAGGAGTGGTCTTCAGGCATGTCCCCTGTTAATTCCACCAGCATCTTTGAAATACAAACTTTATTTTCAGAGAATTCCCTAACTTCTTAGTTATGAAGAACACTGTCAGAACTTGAGCTGAATTGGAGTCAACAGTGCACTATGCTTTTATGTACTGTACTTTGCTCACCTAACTGCTTAGTGCCTTGGCAGCATAAATCGTGTAGGCAGTACGAAAGAATCTGTTTTGAGGTTTCCTCCTTTGGGCTCTGCACCAAAGGGTTATTGAAACAGCAAGCTAGACACTCCGTAGAGATTCTAAAAACGGCTGTTGCTCAAATCTTGAGGTCAGCAAGACTTGTGTTTTTGGAAGGGCTATGTGGGATTCATTCCCTAATGTTCCTTGTTCCTTTGCATTTCTAATTGGGGAAGGACACTTTGAAAAGACATAGCAATCTATATGTTCGACAAGCAGCCTGGACTGCACAGTGCAGCAGCCTGCTCTGCTTGTATTTACTAGCAAGCACAGGACTAAAACAAACTCTTACCTTTGACAGTTAGATGAGCTATACTAGATACCGTGCCATATTTATTGCTTGCAGTACAGGTGAAACTACCAGAATCTTCTGAAAATACTTCAGCAATAACAAGAGTACAAATTTCCTCTGCAAAGCATGAGAGCAGTATTATTACTTGAAGTGAACACACATTGAAAAAACACAAAAGCCTTGACTACCCCCGGGGACATTTCCTTAAGGTTTTCCACCTTGCTCAGTTTGATTTTAGTTTCATCAGTATTATCAATTTTGGCAGCCTTTGTGTGCAGCAGCTGTTATCAGCATTGTCTGCAGCAACTGGTACCCTCTGTGCTCCAGCATGCCCAATGAAAGTGAAGAACAGGTGTCGGCAGTGTTTGGAAAACATTGGAAAATGTTTTCCTAATCACATGAAGTACAGACTTTCTCTCTGAAGAATGGAAAATTTAATTTGGAGAAATATAGTGTACTCTATACTCACAACTCACTAAAATACATGTATTTTTATCTCTTTGCAGATTGAAGGATTAGTTATAATTAACTGGGAACAATTAAAATGGAGTCACTCTGCAAGGTGAAGAAATACAAAACACATACATATAGGCTGGCACTTTCCAAAACTACCGGTGCAGATTTGCAGATAGAGGGGATTGTGCTAATTGTGCTTATAGAAAGTTGCCTTTTCACTTCTTTGTGAAGAAAACTAATGGGCGCCAAAAATGTGGAAGCAAAATTGTACTAGCAAAAATTAAATTCCATCTTGAAAAGTCAGTCTGGGGTTATGACATTCCTGTCTGACCAGTATCTGACACGTCCGGGCAGCAGTACCAGCTAATAAATACCTACGATGATGGGATTTTAAATCTTTGATTTGGCTGGGTAGCTGGGATGGCAAGGGACAGTAACATCTAAAGGGTATTGAAATGTGGGCTGATAGCATTTCTTCAACTAGTCAGTGAGTATTTTGCTACCGTTTTGCAAGAAACTTTTCTAAAACCCTCCAGGATTAATATTTTGTGAGTATTTCTGTAGAAGACCATACCACACTTAAACTTGATTGTTTCATGTCATCACTGAGGAAAATCTAGTAGCAACAAAGAGATTATTTGCTAACAACTATAGGAGAATAATAGTTTATTATAGTACTAGGATTATAGAACTAGTTTAAGGCATTATAGTATCTAGTTTATAGTACTTGGATTTGCCAACCACTGCATGCATGGAAATCCAGATTCCTTCTGAATGAGCAGCAGGTGATGAGGCAGTGACAACTGCACCCAACTGATTACCCTCTGAAAACTGCTTCACATTACTCAGCAGTGATGCCACTGGACAGTAAAGGAACAGCATCGGTGGGTTCTGGTAGAAGCTCCATTTATTCATTCCTCAGACTCAGCGAGAGACATTGCAGAGAGAGGGAGTCTCTTTCAAGACACTTTTTGGGGTAAAAAACTTTTAATAGAGCAAGGAGAAGAGTTACAGAAGTTTATATTTCATAAGAATTAATACTCCTTTGGTAATTTTCTGTCTTAAGAAGGGCAGCTTTATATTTTTAATAGTGAAAAGCGTAACGGGGAGAGTGATTGTCTCATGGAGAAGTAATCAAAATCTATAAGATTCCTTTACTCAAACCATGCAGAGTAGCCTACAGTCTGCTCTGACCCTTGAAATTAGCAAATCCAGCCACTTTTTTAAGATTTGCTGATATCAGGGGTGGAACACCTGATGTGATACTCTCATATTACGCTGGTAGGGAGCAAAGGGAATGGCTGACATGGCTAAACATCTGATGCAGTGTTCCCTAACTGGTAAACTAGATAAAAATAGCTCAGTCCTACATCATCTGGTGTACTTCTGAACCTCAGATATATGGGGGACCCTCATACATTAATTTTGTTAATCTTTAGCTCATAAGGTGGTAACATTTAGGTCCTAAGTTAGAACTGGGTGAAAGCAGAATGGAAATATTATTTTCTTCAAAAGTGGTTGAATTAATTCAAGTTATATGTTTATGGAACAGTCAACGGTGAAATGCATCTCACTAGTAGCTATAGAATATGGGGAAAAGGAGAAATTATGTTATTTAAATTATGGAGTTTAAATAATTAATATTTTGTGAGGTTAATCACCACATTTGTATAATCAAAAAAGTATGAGCCTTTTGATGATCCTCACCTGGTTCAGCCATAGATCGTGGTTCTAAAGGGAAGAAGAGCAGAATTAGTAGATTGAATATACTTACTTTTGCCAATAATTTTTTTTTCTTAAGCACTAAATATGAAGCTTGCTCTTCTCAATATGACAGAATACTCCTTTTCATCCAATTTTCTGTTTAAGGGGTGCTAGAGACAGCCAGGCCTTGTACTCAATGGTATGCCAAATCCACTGAACAATATGAACACTTATGAACACTTTTAAGAGCTTATGAATAGGAAATAAACTCTGCAAGAAGTATTTGTTTTGCAATCTTAGTATTACTTTATTGTGTCTTGAAGTGGCTTTCTGAAATTATTACACACGTAAAATCAAGTTATGATAAAACATTGTTTCATTTAGGTTTGATTTAGTGTGGTATTTAAGGAATTTCTATTGATTCTTAGCAATTTTAGCATTCCATTGACTTGTGAGGAAACTGCAGATGTTTCGACTGCATTTTAAAATTAAAGTAGAAGTATATGTTTATAACCTATCATGTATCATGTGCACGTACATGTATGTGTAAGCATGCTAACGTGTACATCAGGTTACTTTTGTGGATAAATAAGCAATCCACTGCCCATAAGCACTATTATAATAGCACTTAACTAAAAGATGAAGGATTTACAGGCAATGGAACTCTACATAAATGGTGCAAACCCAAAAACAAACAGCAGAATTAAGTCTGAATTAGAAAAGGACATTAGAGTGGCAAAGATATCAAAGCAGAAGGCAAAACAATTCAATAGTTTGGGGAATCTCAGACAAATACTACCTGTAAGTATGCTGTTCGATTCATCCACAGTTTTGGTTTGTGGAACCCAGATTCATTGCCATGAATATGGCTTATATAGTTCTTACCATTGTAATAAGAAATTCAAAGTGTTGCTATGTTAGCAATTTTGTTGCTTGCCTATATTCTATTAGACACAGTATTTGCACACAAGAAACATACTTTTCTGTAATATCCTAAAATCTGGAGAATCTTCTATCAGTGTTCCTTCTCTATACCATTCAACCTTTGGGGAAGGAGCTCCTTTCACCCGACATTCAAAGACAACAAGCTGCCCCTCAGAAGCTGAAATATCCTGTAACATCTAATAGAGAAAATGAATAGACAGTCAGTAAATGTCTTGGTCTGGAAGTAATACTGATTTTAGATTTCGTAAAGCCACTTAAATCTTTGAATGGCTTAAGAAATGCATAATTCCTTTTTTTATCTTTGATAGCTAGAAAATTTTAATTCTCTCTCCATACAATTAATTGACCCTTTAGTTTTCAAATATGTCATAGCACAAATTACCTTTGTAAATACAGGAGCAGCAATTATAGGTCTTCCATCCAGTCCTTGCAAATAGTTAGTGGGGCTTTGAGCCTGTAGATTGAAAAACATCACATGATGATGTTTAGGTGTACAGCAGATATTTTTCCCTATACAGAAGAAATGCGCTTTTGGAATGACACAAAAGAGATTTTTGGGGGTGAAGTCCAAAGCAAAATATTTAGTGCAGTGAATAAAAGTTGCTTTATTGTAGACAACTGCTAGTGATCTTCCTGGATGGGTTACTGCCCAAGTAACAAAAATGCTGTTATTGCCTTCATAGAATCATAGAATGGTTTGGGTTGGAAGGGACCTTAAAGATCATCTAGTTCCAACCCCCCTGCCATGGGCAGGGACACCTCCCACTAAACCAGGTTGCTCAAAGCCCCGTCCAACCTGGCCTTGAACACTTCCAGGGATGGAGCATCTACAGCTTCTCTGGGCAACCTGTGCCAGTGTCTCACCACCCTGACAGTAAAGAATTTTATATAAATAAGGCCTTATTGCTCTATTGAGTTATTCACGGCAAGGAAAACTTCACTGCAGTGTATTATAACATCTCATTTATACTTGGCCACTTGCCGTGGCCTTGGGCAACCTGGTCTAGTGGGAGGTGTCCCTGCCTATGGCAGGGGGGTTGGAACTCGATGATCTTCAAGGTCCTTTCCAACCTAAACCATTCTATGATTCTATGATACTTCACTAAGGCAAATCTACATCGGCTGCTTGATGGTAGTGTCCTTTTAAAATTCTTACAAAATATTTATGGATGTTAATAAGGAAAAGTTAAGTCATGTGTGTGACTGCTAACTGTAATTCTTCTCTTTTGCTCAAACCAATCAATTTACAGAGGTGGAATATCACCCTATTGATACTACTCAGTGAAATCAGAATGAGATTATTCTCCTCCTGGAGAACTTCCTCATATAACGTGATTCATAGAGGTTTTCATTTTATCGAAATAGAAGCTGCCCCAGAACAGCAGAATTAGTGATTCAGTATCTCAGGAAACATAGCTAAATTTTATAGGTGGTGTCTTATAAGCCAACAAGATTAAAAGTGGTAATTTTTCAGATAACTATCACTCTTGACTTAGGCAACCTCTGTCAAAATGTTACAAAGGGTTAGTTCTGTTCTCTTTGTAGTCAGGAGTGAACGTGCATTACTTCACCTATTCAGTATCTGTTTATTGGTTACCACCTAATTCTAGGCTGTAAACACTGAAAAGGTAGTGTAAAACGAGTTTCTTGTTAACTTTTCAGTTTTATTTTTCAGTAAATATGGCTTTTCTTTCCTATTAGGAAAGAATTCACAGTTATGAATATTCTGATAGTCTGCAACAAAAAGGACTCAAAATGCATGCAAACATTAATTAGAAACTTTTCCATATGGATATTAAAATGTTATGTGGTAAATAAGCATATCTACATATGAAGTAAACATAGTAATGAAATTATTTAGCTTAAAATAAGATTCATTGAAAGAAAATGATTTTAAGTGAGTTCTGTATAGAGAGAGAGGAAAATGTCACAGGCTGCCAGTATTGAAAGTGAATGAGTCAGTCTGCAATGTGAAGAGGCCAGTGAGTTGACTTACACATTCAAGTGCCCTTCATGGCATGCAGTCTCTGACCTGCGGGAGTACACACTGATTCCCGCCGCTGGCTGAGCTAGCAGCAGCTGCTCCTTCTGCTCACTGCCGCAGAGATGCCTGTAACCTGGGTATGAAAGATTCCCTTCCCTTTGCCAGGTGCTAAAGGTTAGCTAGTAAGCAGGACATCTCTTCCGTGTATGCAAGTGTGGCTGTAAGGTTCAAAGTTGAAGTTCAACAGCAAAGCGAAAACTAGAAAATGTGGGGGTTCTGAGTTACAAACTGTAGAAGAAACACCTTTTTAAGAGCTTGCTTTTGGTGCTTGGAATTCACCATATCGTCTCCCCTACCTGATTAACTGGTGTTGACACAGGCTGGACAGGTACAGACACAGGCTGAACCATGGCAGATGATGCCTTGGAGGTTTCTTGATGCTTGGTTGCAGTTCTAACAGCAGGAGATGCTGCATTCAAGGAGGTGTCAGCTGGCTTTGGTTTGCTGTGAAATATTAACCAAAAACGAGTTCTCTTAATTGGAAGCTGGAGCTACGTGTGTGTCTGTCCCAGTTACATGTCAATCCCAGCCTCACTTCTAGGATTGAATTCCAATTGATCAAAACTGATCTGTACTCCTAGGTAAACTGCATTTTATAAGAATCAGGCTGCATACCTTGCCACTCTAATCTCTCATATCTAGTTCAGTTACACCAAATGTAATAAATGGCCTGGATTAACCCAGCTGTAGCTTGAAAGCTGCTGTTACCAGCTCTGGACAGCATGAGAGGGCAATGCTCGTTTCTCAGAGGACAGTGCTAGTTTCTCTTGCACTGCTCCCTGAGCTTATACGAAGATTTGGGCCTATAAGGTAATGAAAATACTATGGTCTGCTTGGATACAGATGCAATAATTTACTGCTGAAGAATAAAAAAAAGGAGAGGTATGCTTTCTGACCATCATATCATGCAATTTTAGTAGTGTACAGGTTGGCACCTCTTCTCTTCTTCTAGGTTGTTTCTATGTGGAAGTGAAAGAGTTGACCCTATTTATTTTTATTGCCAAGTAAAATAATGCAGTGAAGAGATGGTCCTTTTTATTCAGTTTGAGGTATGCACTGGCTGCTCTGGAATGTACCACAGGTACCCCTAGGAAAGCCAGCCTTCAAACCAGAGGAAGCCTTACTCAGAGTGAACATACAGTTGTTGTGATCACCAATTTCTCTTTTGAAATTGTGAACTTCTTTTTGCACCTGTTGTCACATTAATTCCCTTTAATTACAGGTGTTCAGATTCATGTGGCAACGGCTGGAAGCTAAGCAAAAATAAAGACACACTGATTGTACCCAAAAATGATCTTTCATAATTCTGTCATTTGAGGACATCCCGCAGCATTCTTTTTTTCTAAGAAATACAGAATGCAATACATTACTTCACAATTTAATGAGGTAAGCAACTTAGAGATACCATCAAGTGATCAGGATCACGGTCGACACTATATTAACAATTAATGAGGTAGATAAGAAATAACATGATGCCTGAGACATTTGGAAAAGTCTGAGCTAGAACTATGAAAAACTTAGCACTTAGTCCCAAAACCTTTGAGATCCTCTTGATCCTAAGTTTTATATTAAACCCTTACATTTATCAAAGTCCATAAACCAATCCAATCTGGAGTATTTTATTACTTTGAAGTAAAAATCACCAAAGATAGGATTTGCTGTCAGCCTGAGGTCTTCAGTCAAACACACAGCAGTGTTTTTTATTTGCATTTTAAAAGAAAATGACATTTGTAATGAGTATAACCCTCCTTAATAAATAATAGAAAAAAAACAGGGTGCATAAGTATACCTGATTAGAATTTCCTCTTTATGAAGCAATGGTTGCTTTTGACGTTGAATTAATGCATACAAAGGAGAACAAAATAAAAGTTTGATTATTTTAGTTTTCAACCAGTCTGACTCCTTTTCCAGTTAACAGAAAGACTTTGACTCTGAAAGACTATAGATTTAACAGCACTGGACCAGGTTCTAAATGCACAAGGAATGGATTTCATTTAGGAAAAATGAAATTATTTCCCAGGTTTTAGATTACATCTGACACCCTTGCTTTCTTTTTATAATTAAGTAGTATTTTATACCTGTCATTGCAGTTTACTGTAGTTCATATGTATTAATTTCCTTATCTTAAATCTAAATAATCCATGTATAGCCATCCTCTGCCAAAAACTTCATTACATATATTTTCACATGAGAAATTTTACTACACTGTTTTTCCAAGTCAGACGCTTAAATCAGTATTTAAGTTGGGTCTAGTCAAATGGCACCTGTTTTAGTAAATTAATTTTAGTACTTTAATCTTTAAGGTGTCATATTTCTTCTTATGTTTATATTTAATATTAAAGTTTCAATTCTTACGCTGAAGTTGAAGTCACACAAACAAATGTGTATTGGTTCCATACTATTTGTAAAGCAAACAAACAAACACAAAACAAAACCCAACCTGACCAACCCAAACAAGTCCCCAAAAGCCTAATGTGTTGGAAGTTGCAAAATATTAATGGAAATTGAAATCTCTACACTTGAGAGGTTTTTTTAACTGTAAGAAATATGGAAGACGTAATTGATTTTAAACTTACTGATCCATTTCGTTTTTGATGATTTCACCTTCAGAGTCAGAAGAAGAGACTCCTATGAAAAAGAAAAAATATCACTTAGCAGAGAGGTTTTGGGGGAAGTTTATCTCTGAATGATACAAACCGTGATTCAAATTTCCTCTAGAGCATTCTGAGGATATGTATGATACAGCTATGCCAAAACAAAAGATCACATTGCAGTGGAAATGAACCACCGTTGCATACTGTGTAAGATGCAGAACTGCTATTGACATAAGGCAGATTTTGGATCAGGTGCAATTGAAATGAGGAAAGCAGCATCCAAGAGTGAATGTGTACCTGGGTCTTTTTCTCTTTTAAATGCCACTAGTATGATTTAGTATGTAATTGCTGTTGTGAATCAAGTAAGAGGTTTTTTTTCTCAGACACCTGACACTACCAGTTTTATTAAAAAAAGGGGGAAAAAAGAGAGATACCTAGAATCATAGCTATTATTCTTAAACTAGTGCCTTGTAGCACAGTTTGGAGAAGATACTAGCTCAGTTTACTAACAGCTGTCTCACTGAGACATTTTACACTTCTGATTCAGCCTTCACTGCATTTGGAATTTGCATTTTCTCTGCAGTTCCTGCCAGTGAGCATCTCCATCAGCCGTGGCTTCCATCCAACATCCACTGAGTTAGGTAAAAGCAGGCCTTGGCCCCAGTCTCGAGAACTAGTAAATCCCTGCCAAGCACAAACATCTCCCATTAATGTCAGGGGCAGCGCAGATACTAAAAAAGGATTAGTCCTTTCACTGTCAGATTAGAGACGTGAAAGAAGAACAGTAGACCAAAAGTAACCTTGTATTAAGTAGGGTAGGTGCTGTAATTTATGAATGGCCCCACTGTTGTCAGCGGTGGTACTCATAGTATATTTCTCTGCCTGAGAAATGGAAAAAAGACAAAAGGAAAAAAAAAGATTCTATGTGCTTATTCTAAATTTGTAATCCTGCTAGCACAATGATGGATGCAATCTAAAACCTTACCCAAAAAAGTGTTACAAAGAAATATAATACATAGACCTCTCTTAAGCCAAGTAGGATATATTAAAAAGCGTAACAAGAAAGAAAAGAGACCTAAATCTGCAAATAAATGTACTATTTTATTAACAGAGTCTATTGTGCAAGTAAAATATCAAATTGCTGGCATTTTTATTTTGGTTACGAGGTCCCAATAGCAGGTTAGGATGAAGCTATCCTGTATTCAATTTGTTATAATGACTTTAGGAAAAATGTATTAATAAGAATTAGACACAAAGTTTAGGTTCTTAAATTTCTGTAGAGTATCACAGACAAAAAATATAAGGTGTCATCAGAATCTGCATATTTCTAGAATTTGATCTTGCAGTGAGATTTATAAAATCTCTGTGAAACAGCACAATAAAACTATGTGTAAAGGGCAGTCACTTGTCTTGAGAGTATTTTACAGAGAAATAATGAATATGTTAATAATGATGAAAAGCATTGACTCCCTGCTATGTATTTTTAGTGATAAATCTATTATACAGTTAACATACAAAGTACATAGTTGTATCTTAATCCCTTATGACTAATTTCAACAACCAATTTCCGCAACAATCCTAACATTACCTTCTATGTAAATCTCTGCAGAAGTGGAGTCTGTTCCATAGATGTTTGAAGCAAAGCACGAGTAACGTCCTGTATCCTCCTCAAAAGCTTCAACAATAACCAATGAGTGTTGATCACCTGTCTGGATAATTTGAATGTCTGGTGAGTTTTCAAGCTCCTTCCCTTCACAGTACCACCTGCAAGGCAAAAAATATTGTTTAGCAATGCAAACAACTTGATAACTAGAATGACAATGTCTTTCTGATGATAAAATGGGTGGGTTTTAGCTTGAAGATTGCGGAGTACTGCAGGCAAGCGTTGAATTAACAGTCATAGGAATAAAATATTTATGATTTTCATAATACTCAATTACAGCAAATAATAGAGCTCCTTTCTTTGCAGTATTTAAACATACTAACAAGCTAGTTTATGTAAGTGACTCTAGCACATATTTTTCTTGATATACAGATTTTAATAGTAGAGTAGAAGAGCTCTGAATTTGGAACGCTATCAGTCCAGCTCTGAGTTTCTCTTGAGATAGATACATTCAGATGTGTGTTGTAGCTTAAACTGTAGCAAAAAAACCCACACCCTAAGTAAACAAATTTCCCTCAAACTTGTGATTCATGTTCATGTTGATTTGGAATGTGACTGAAATTTACTATAATCTTATTCTTTGTTTTGTCATCTATTTAAGACAATCTGCTTTTTATAAAAGACGGCATAAGTGTATCATAAGGAAAGATGCATCTATTACAATATAGAGGCACTTCCTTACAGGGACATGGCCAGTGAGACGTCTGAACCTTGAATTCTTTTCTTCATCGAATTTCTGTGTTTCGCTTTTAAAACCGGCTACACGTCCAAGAATATATTGACCCTTTAGGGACTTCACACTCTCACCTAAGGCATTCCTAAGCCCCTCAGTGATCAGAAGGGTTGTTTCAGTAGAAAATGGAGGAACACAAGCAAAAGTAAAAGCAGCACCTGAAAAGACAACTCCATATGATGTGCTAATGACAGCAACCATCAGCTCAACCTGAGAGCTAGCAGGAGGGGAGAGCAGGCCTGATTGCTGTTGCTTGTTAATATGGAAAAGGCAAAACAGAAAGAGAAAAAGCAGGTGAGTTTGCAGAACCAGATTCAGATTTAGTAAGACAGTCTAGGTTTTATAGAGAAGGTGTAATACTATGTATCGGGATCCAGAGTTAAATGTTTGCGATAATACTCAGAAATACCTGTATTTTTAGCTAACTAGCTAAATTTGAAAAGCCAAACTAAGGTGCATTCATCTTCACCATAACTTTTCTCATAAATATAGACAGATACAAAACTCCACAAAAATATTTGTATTTTCTTTTTAGTGCTGCTTTCTTAACTACGTATGGTTGATGAATGCATCTTGTGCACGTGTGGGTGGGGGCTGTCATACTGGTAACATTTTTTATTCAGTTGATTATTTTAAAATGAATAATTATTTCATCCATCTTTATATGGTAACTTCGTAAAAGTGCCTGCTAGCTTTTGAGTGCACACAAATGCTATCAATGCAATGGCAAATGTATTTACTATTATATATTACAGCAAATAAGACTAGTTGTGGAAAGGATAAGGATAGGTTTTTAATTGTAATCAGTCGTATTTCCTGGCTCAAACTATAAGGTACTTTGATACATTTCCATCTCAGATAATTTAGAAAAGCATTAATGAATAAATTTGTTTAACCATTCAATAGTATTCACCTCTTGGAAGCACAACTTTTTACCACAGTTTGTGCTACAAATTGAGCAGGAAGAAACCCCCAAATTAATATCTTGGAAAAAACAAACCTGTAAGACAGTCCATACCAATGGAAAAAACAGAATTTAATATAAATATAATGCAGAGTTGAAAAAGGAGCCTCAAAGGGACTATGAGGTATGAAGAAGTACAGATCTGGAACTTAAATGCTGATTGCATAGCTAAGAAGTAAACCATGCACTATTTGTGCACCATCCAACTAGCTGTCCAACATGGCTTTCTTAAAGTAGGCAGGGTATTCCCCAGTCCACTTTGAGTTGCACATTAGTGTAATCTGTAGCTGTACAGTCAACTGACCTAAATGTACAGCTTGGAAAGCGTACAGGTCTGCCTGTTACGGAGGGAAGCTCCTGCACTGCAGAATGAATCATACTGCTTAACACAATTTCCCCTTTTAGAAAGGCAAACCTTTGTAACTAGAGAGCTAGAGCTTAAAAGTCTTGGTTCATGTCTACATCCGCTTGCCTATCCTGATTTACAAGCCTCCATTGTAACAAGAATTGAAAATAGGTCTAAGAAAATTACTTTTACAAATTTAGCATTTCTGATTGCAATGGACAGTCGTGTAGTAAATGTCATCATGTTAAAAGAGGATGCCAATAGGGCGTAAAATGTCCCAGCTCTCTTCCCTGACATTTCACAGCTGAAGTACAGCTTTGTTTCACTAAAATGCATCCATATCCTTCTTGCAGGGTTTTACCAATGAGAAACTGGCATTGCTTTATGCAGAGAACTTCTACCAAAGTTACTCATTTCTCTTCCATTTGAGTCTTAGGGCTCTGATAGACAAGCTCTTGCAGATCTGGCAGCAGTACTTTAAAATTTTAAAATCCTGATGCTGACTTCTTTGCTGGAGGTTTCTTGCTCTGAAGCACGGATGGCAGGTTCAAATGTGTTCCCAGGCCCAGCTGCCCCAGTTCTGGTCTAATGAAAATAGGTTTGCACTAGGACACTAGACATGTGGACCAAGGATAACTGAGCCATACAAATTCTCCTATATATCACTTTTGGTAAATGTCAATAACCATAAAAAAAGAACCTCCTGACTGCCCAGTCAGGAGGCTACAGCTGCATCTTAAATTGCCACAGGTGTTTGCTTGAACTCAATGTGAGCCACAACGTTAAGGGAGTATTCGTCTGTCCCTCTGAAGTTCAACATAGTTCATTTGCTAGGTTTTCTACCAATCTGGTTGGCAAAATGAGATGCGCTGAGGTACTTTCTGCCAGTGGACAGTCTGCCTAGAACAACACTTCAGGATAGCTTTCAGCAGCCATTCATGCTAATTCTCAAACCTCAATGGAACTTGTTTAAGGTGCTTCATGATACAATGTAAACAGTGTTATGGATATTACCCAAACTCATAGGACGTGCAGCACCTTTGGAAATTTAAGAGACAGCTGTCATCATACAAAAGGGAGTAATAACATCAGCATGTATCCTAGGATACCAGGTGAGCTACTACATGCAAAAACATAAATAAGAACTTAGTGGGTGTTGTGGCTCAGACTGCAAGTCCACCTAATCCAACATGCTGTATTGACAGTCGCCAAAAGCAAACACGGTAGAATGTAAGAACAGAGCGAGTATATACATATATATGTATGTATAGTCATATATTTCTCTGGAGTATCTAACCATTCTCTTTTTTTTTTTAATCTTTTTATATTTATCTTTTATTTTCATCTTTTACCTACCATTCTCTTTATCTTTTTTAGAAGGTGTGAAGCAGCACTTAATAATTTTAAAAAGGGAAAATCACTGGTCTTAATATGATTATTTACAAACCACCTCTCTTTTAAAGGATTTCACTATCACAGTACCATTACTATTATTTTCTAGTAGATTAGATTGTGTGGTTCTTTACTAACATTTAGTTTGCAAATCCTGCTTTTTGTTTGTGTCATCTTTATTTTGAAAGCATTGGTTTACACTTCCATTCAAGGTACATTTCTTTTAAAAATAATGATCTTTCTAGCTTCTTCTGATTGAGCTGTAGTGTTCATATTCCATCATAGTCCAGCCAGGAACCTCCAGATCCTTTAATACAAAGCTTTTCAAACAGAAGGAATAGCTACATCTATATGAGACTTTGCCCGTAATAACTTGCCCAGATCTGGTATTTTCCCCACTAATAATTAGATACAGTGGGTTTTTTTGACTGGCTCCCCACAAGTACATATTACATTTGCTGTTGTCCTTATTTTGCTACAAGGACAGTGATGTCCTTATAAACATGTAGATACAGACACCGTAGCTTGTAGTGGGGTCCTTCATCTCCAGAACACAAACATCTAGTGCCTGGGATAATGGAACGACTCTACCATGAGTGCATAGAGGAAACATTTTGCAGTCCCAAGGGAGAAGTATGGTAATGTGCATTACAGTGTTGATTGAAAAGGTCCTTTGAAATTGATTAGTGCCATTTTGAAGTTCCAGACCAGAAAAATGTATTGGATTCCTGTGATCCCAAAGGGACAATTTTTTTTTATTCTATGTACAATATGGTTTATTCTTCTGTTATCAAGATTTGCAATTGGTGATAATCGATAATGTCATATTTTCAGGAGAGAAGACCTAAGGTTCACGCACTATATGACTATTATGACTATATGACTACAAGCACAAATTGGGTATATGAATGTACAAGTTGCCTTTTAGGTGTGTAATTCATGTAGGCAACTGTGTACTTTGGGAGCTGAGTCATGGCACTTACTCATGTCTTTTTATATACCTACCTCATGCATCTTCCTTGTAATGTAGTCTTGTTTTAGCATTTAGCTTTAGCAGATATGAAAAACTATTAAAGAGAATACTCATGTTCTAGAATTTGTTCTCATTGTCAGCAGCATCTTTTCAGAACATTAATATAACTTATGTAGTACAGTGATATTATATTTTTGTGTCCACTCAAATGTGGCTCCTCGCTGCTTTATGTGGCACATAAAGCAAAACACATTACACAAAATGCTGCGATATAATCACCAGTAAGATGTTCCGTTGTGTTCCTGCTGATCAGCTTTTCCAATTAACCTGTTGTGTTTGTGTAGAGATAAGTCTGTATCGCATGCCTTTGTGAGGCACAATTCTAATTTCCTATAAGCAAAATTAAATACACCGTGTAAGTTATTTCTTCCAGTTATTTTGATAGTATATGAGTAGTACATTCCTTTAGTAGACTCAAACAGACAATGAAACAGGATTGAGTTAATTCTTTTCTTTGCAGTTATTTTTTCCTTTGACTAGTCCAAAATTTGCAATGTAAATGATTTAAAACTTCAGGAATAAACTTCTGATTTAAACCTGTGTTTAGTTCTCCTATGCAGTGTGTTCTTTAGTCACTGTGGTGCATATATGTTATCTCTTCACAATGCTTGAAAATGAAAAACAATTCTCTCTTGTGAAATTAAGCTTTATGTGAATCTTTGGCACAGCCATATCTACTCCTTTCTTATTAACTTTTTATTTTATTCTTACCATCAAAATGTTGTACGTGGTAGTAATGAAATGTCAGTTCCAAGAGGAGTTCTGACATTGAGATAAGTGGCATGACTGAAGTAGCAATACTCTCTGTCACTGACATTTCATTCCTGCCATGAATTGTAATCATACAAGGCAGGTTCACATTAAGCACAAGCGGTGTCATCCACTGTGCCAAATTCATCCTAGGTCTTAATCCATTGACTTGACTGGAGTTGCATGTAAGAGAATTTTGGCTCTCTAGGCTTTGAGCACTAAAACATACAAATGTTTTCACTTGGCAGCCAAGAAAAAAAAATATCTTAATCAATCTTACGTGACTTCAGTCTCTAAAAATCTGTGATTAGTTGCAGATCTAGTCTCCTTAAACACAGCAGCACTAAAATGCACTTTTTAAGCTTTGTATGTCTATGTTAAAGAATGTTTTCATGGAAACCTTATGACATACGGCCTGTTTTTAGAACATCAAATCCTCCTGACACTTCCAGGATAGCTGTGTATGCCAAACCATGCAATGTGATTCATAAGTAAAATTAACCTAGGAGTGATGTGCCAAACAGTTTGGAAAAATGTAGGCACCTCTGAACTTGAGGGAATAAGGAGCGCTCTCCTCATAGAGAGGAGTGAATGTCACACCTATCATTACTCATACAGAAATGGAGCTGTAGAAGAAAGCGTGAGAAGGAGGTCATCAAAACCTTTAAGACTTTGGAAATATGCTACACACTTCTCTTAAATGCTTATTTCTAACCTGCAGTGTAGTCAGAGTAGAGTAATTAATCAATAATTGTAGTAGTGCTCTTTAATTGCAAGCTAGTGTTTGAGCTAGGTAGACGCCCACATACTATAGTATCAATCTTTGTTCGTCTCTTCTGTGATACTGCATTCAGCTGATTATACTGAAAAATGGGTAACATTTCTTGAAACTTCTTTCTAGATAGGTAGGCTTAATGAGCTTCCTCTAACATGTGGGCTTGTTGGATTAAGGCTGAGTTATCTTAAAAAGTAGTTAGACAGGTCTATCAGTATTCAGCCAAGCAGCATTTAGCTTTCCATATACTGATATTTCAAATCAGTTCCCAGTTTCTTTTCTTGCTCCATGATCCAGTTTTCTGTCCCTCAGTGAGCCCTTGTAAATGCCAGTTACCTACCAAGCCTGTAAATTTTACTGCTTTATCATTGCCAATGATATTTTGACCCTGATCCATCATGAAAGTCATTTACACCATTTTTCACATCACCAATTTTGTTTTGTACTGTCTTGCTTTCAAACCTGGTATCTGTCCATCATATTTTCCAGTACTTTCCATTCCTGTGATCAGCTTCTTTCTAAACCTCCTGTCTCCCATTTCTGTCTTATAATCCCCATTACATCAGTTTAACCATGTGATTGCTCCTAGTGTTGACTGAGAAACTACATTACATAGCTTGTTGAATCTTGTTCTTGTTTCACAATGCTCTGGGTTCTCACAGTACCACTTCTATATTGTAAGTGTGTATATTATAAGCATTATAAGTAACATGGGGTTCCTTTCTGTGGTTAGGAAGTCCATTTTAAGTCAAAGGACACAGGCAAGCATGCATTAGCACACGTGTCCAAAGGATGGTTGTTTACTGAGCTTGGTCATTCAGCTAAGTTGAAGGAAGAAGAAATCATGCCTTGATGCAAGCATGCCTTAAGCTTGCTTTCATCAGTTGCCACCTTGCCAGTGAGTCCTTTCCTGGGACTACTGATTTTTTTATCTCTCTTGCTTATCTATTAGAATTCTTCTCTCCTTGCCCAGCTCCACAGATACTGAACTAACTTGCTATAAACCTCAGAAAACTGTTACCCTCAAAGCAAGATGGTTGCCAGTTCTGAGCCCAGTTCTGGACATAGTTCCATAACTATGGACAACAAGATGCTTCCTTCACTATTTTGGAAGCTTTGCATAGCAAATCAAATGCAAATATTATTTCTAGTGAAAAAAACCCTGCATTCTCATGGTCCCCATGGTTAATGGAACACATACCCCAAAGAACATTATATTTTCTGGTGTCCTTATGCTGTAGCAGTGATTAAAAAGGCCATGATCACTGGAAGCACATGAATATTTATCACTTAGGCAAGTGAATTTTTTTACATGCTTTCTTAGTGTTACTCCTGCACATTGGTGGAGTTGAAAGAATCTTTCATTCACAGAACAAAAGTTTTGTTAACTAACAATTATGATCAGGAAATTCTGTTCAAGCAGCTAACATTCCCAGCTTTCCCCTTAATACAGCATGTACATACACACACACAAAAACACAAGGAGGGAGAGAGTTCAGACTTACCCCTTGTGACTGATCTTTTATTTATTAGTTTAAATTGTGAAACTGAAAGCTGAGACTGATCTTTCTCATGGACTTGACTGCTTGGGACTGATTTTCCCTATGGAACTTCTTTCTCCCTGCCCTGACTTCCCTTGGCCTTGAGGCATCAGTGTGTGAATTCTGGACTTCTGTGTTAGCTCCTCTAAGACCCTGATCTGGCTACAAGCATGAGTCAGTAAACCATGTGTGCATTTCTGTTTGGTGCAGTGCATTATTGGAAAAGTCTGATGGATGCTTATTCTATAAAAGTGTAACAGCTCCTGTATTGATGTCATTCACATAAGTAACTCAGTTTATTATTTACAGTAAACAAAATCAAATGTTGAAATAGAAATATCAATGGAAAAGCTTCGGTTTTGTTGGGACAAAAATAGGCCCAAGTTACAAAGATACCCGTCATCCAATTCCAATCAAGCAGTTCCTGAATTGGGTGCATAGGCATCCTTGCCATCCCTGGATACTCTGTGGGATGAGTCATTGTTCCTGGGTTCTCCAATCTGCCCTTGCGAGGCTTCAGTGACTTATAGTGTCAGCTTCTAATTCAGATAGTTGTTAAATGCCTAAACTTAGATGGCATGACATCTTGTCAGTTTTATGTATGTGTTAACAGCATGGGCATGATGTGCTGTTATAAGGATGGTGTTGTGGTCTTCTGGAGAAATACATGAAATTAACATTGTGCACCGGAGTATATGTCTATAAACAAGCAATTCAGTGTTCACCTTTTCTGAATACAAAGAAAGCCAGATTGAGTTTGTCTACAGGTCTTTATACGTAACAGAATGATAGAATCATAGAATGTTTTAGGTTGGAAGGGACCTTGAAGATCATCTAGTTCCACCCCCCTGCCATGGGCAGGTATACCTCCCGCTAGACCAGGTTACTCAAAGCCCCATCCAACCTGGCCTTGAACACCTCCAGGGGTGAGGCAGCCACAGCTTCTCTGGGCAACCTGTGCCAGTGCCTTACCACCCTCAGAGTGAAAAATTTCTTCTTAATATCTAATCTAATCTAAATCTAATCTAAAATCTAAATCTACCCTCTTCCAGTTTGAAGTCATTCCCCCTCCTCCTATCACTACATGCCCTTGCAAAAAGTCCCTTCCCAGCTTTCCTGTAGGCCCCCTTTAGGTACTGGAAGATTATTTCCGTTGTTTTCTTTGTATTATAAACTACGAATCATGGAAGAAAAACAATTATTTCTCATGTCTAGGGATCCTACTGACATTTTTAATATCAAAAAGATTTATCAAGCCAAGTGCCTGGAGAAATGTCTCAAAGTCTTTATAAGCAAGAGAAGTCTTCAGAGAGTGTTGCTAATATTTAGGGCATGATGATATCTCCTGTCTGTTTTCTGTCAAAAAACCCCCAAATTTCTAGCACTGTTTTCTCTTTTAATCGGACTCCTCTATGACTTTAAGGGCTGAACACAATACAACATTTATAATGGCATAAGCTCCACCAAGGGAATCAAAATTGTTAATTAAAGCAGTGAGTTTAGACATGAAGCATAGTAGGAAGCATATTCTTCCCAAACAAGGTATTTCCCCCAGCTTTAGAACAGAATCCTCTGCTATAAACAAATCATTTAGTCCTTTGGGAGTTCACATTCCTGTTGTGGACATGAGACCCTGTTTGGCACCACGAGTCAAGGTCTTGTTAGGGACTGAGAACCTACATGTTACTACTGGAGGCGCTCGTGGGGCAAAATGGTCTGGCATTCAGGGATCCTATGAACTGGGTAACTTCTTGTCTTCATGACAAGGCTGTCAATAACAAGAGGATTCCTTTGTAGATCCTTGCTCATAAGCACTTAATAGCATGTTTTAAAAGCTTCTTCCTTTTAAAAAGTTAGCAGCTGGTGTGCCAGAAATCCAAGGGAGTGGAAGACAAAGATTCTTTACCACAAAAATCTTTGGAGCTTACGTCTTTGCATGTTGAGATAGTTTTCATTTGATGATTGTGTTATTAGTTCAGTGAGAAAGATGATAAAAGGTGTTGGCTGCAGTGGAAGTGGTAGTAGTGCTGTACTCAGCATTGTTGAAGTATATAAAGAAGACAATGAGCTGACAAGTGGAAAAAGTGGACCATCTGTGAAGCACAGAGTCCTTTAATTAGATGCTGAAGATGCAAACAGTTCTTTTCAGTATTTAGAAAAGCAACACAGATTTCTAAAATGCCTATAAAAGGATAGGCAACAGTCTAGACTAAGGGTATCTATTTATGATTCTGTGGATATTAGGATGCAAATATGTGTAATAAGTCTCTAAAAGATGGATAGAGTTTTCCTTTCTATTGGATTGGTACAGTCCCAGCAAAGGAAATACAATTCAGCACTGTAAGTGAGAGGTAAATTTGACTAGTGAGCTCTATATGAACAAATTTAGATTCAGAACTGCTGATGAGATCTCAGAATTTTCAAGATAAATATTAAAAGTTACAATAATCTGTTTCTCATTCCACTGATGTCATTGATGAACAAAGTGTAGCTTTTTCACATTTCCTTTCATCTCTGCAAATGTTTCTTATTTAACTTTCAAAATCCTCATAGATACAGGTGAAAACTGAAGCATCAGAATTTGCAGGCTGGTCACACAACACAAACAAGTATCAATTAATAAGGGTGTCTTATACTTGATAAAACCTAAGTGTTTTTTTCTAAGGTCACGGCAGAATCATTGTCAGAATCTGAATTAGAACTGAGCTGCTCCTGGTTATTTGTATAATAACTTAAATGAATTCCTTTCCTCTCTGTTCATGTATGGATGTTTCTGGTTTATAGGATCCTGTGTTCACTCATCTAAATACCTTCAGACATGAGTATGAGGTATCATGGCCATCAGTGGTTTTAGCCAGTTTACACAATCAATCTTGATTTCCATAAAGATAACTAACATTTCTCACTAAGGAGTTAGTACTGCCTTTTTATTATGGAAGTACGGTATTTAAAAACAATTCTCTAAAATTCAAAGAAAGTAATGTGTCCCAAAGTCTGTTGTCTTAAAACATAAGCAACCTTTTGCATGATTTAAAGAAAGCCATTTTTTTTCTTAATCGATTTTAATAACCAAGATCAAGAGATTTCTGCTACAGATTACTGAAACAGATGCATATCTGGAAGGAGTAAGGCATACACCTACTGTTACGGAAATACAAGATGACAAGTGCAGAATATGTTTACCTGACTTCAGGTGCTGGGATTCCTACCACAATGCAGTCCAATTGCACTTTGGTTCCTTCAGGAACTTCCCTGCTCTTCAATTTTTGAGTAAAGCGTGGTGGTTGTCCAATAGGCTCATCAGAATATACAGATGCAGATTCTGACTCTGTTTTTAGCTCTGCACTTGTTAACTGATTGATAGATTCCAAATTTGCCGCCTGTTGATCATCTGTTTGTTCAAACGTTTTCTCTGCTTTGTTTTCCAAGTCTTGAGGTACTGGAATGGAAAGCCTTTCTCGGTTTTCTGTTGTGCTAGATAGGCTAGAGCTGCCTTTTTGAGCAGGCTTATTCTTAGAATCAATTTTGCTCCTGTAGTTTTTGCATGTTCGGGGTCTTATTCTTTCAGAGTTGTGAGCTTTGAAAAGTGACGAGAGCTCCTCAATAAAATCTGCAGCCTTGTTTAGGAATTCCTTTTTTGATTCTGATTCAGAAGGGAGGTGTTGCTTCTTTACATCTTGAGAGCTCCCTTTGGAGCCCTTTGTATTTCTGACATGGTCCTGACAAAAGTTTGAGTGCAGGCCATTGTCTGATGTTTTCAAAGCTGTGGACTGGGCCATTTGTTTGTGTTTTCCTGTGTTTTTCAGATGATCTGGGGGATGCTGTGAATGTACCTGAAGCTCGTCCTGTTTAGTTTCCAGTGGATTCTGATCAATAGCTTGTCTTGCCAGGTTTACACTTTCATCTAGCTCTTCTTGGCTCAAAAAGGCAGAGAGATCTGGAAGGTCATCTTGGGCAGCTACCTCATCTGAATCACCAGAAGCATTGCCATAATGGAAATGATGAGAAGCTGGTTCTGATCTGCTTCTTTCACTCTTCCCTTGATGTTTAGTTTCAGCTAAATAACTTTCTCTCAGAAGTTGAGATATTGAAGTTGAGGATTCTAAACTGTCGTCTTGCATGCTGCCAACAAAAAGGACAAATAGGACCACACCTTATCAATAGCAAATTTTTTGATTGCACACAATTATAGGCTTCTGAAAAGCAGAACACAGCATTTTCAAATTGCATCTGTGTGCTGAATATTAACTTGTAAGTATGACCTTGTTTTAAAGGCCTGCTTCTGTACATACTGCCAGATACTATTGCCTTTACCCAGTAAAATTCATCTTTTATCACTTTCTATTGTTGGTAGCCTTACACATCTAAAGCTACTGCAAGTGTGGTAATTTATACTTTGTTCCAGGCAAAACTTAAACTACAGAGCTATTAACTGAGTTTCAATGTCAAATCTTTATCATTGCTGATGTGTGTTTCTTAGCTAAGAAACAACCTCATCAGATAGATTAAATGCTGGGTATTTCAAGGGCTGAAAATCGTGAGAGAATAACAGTGCTTTTAAATTAAATAAATTTATCTTGAAAGATGCTGAACAGTAAGTAAATGAACCTGCAAAAGCGTTTGAGGGATGAGAGGAGGAAGGAGAAGGGGAGAAAAGAACAAAAATATTCTATAATGACAATTTTTCATTTAAAATTCTTAAAGATATTGTATTATAGGAAGCAATAATGGTGCTAAATGTTCTATACTTTCTTAAATTAAGCATTGTTTCTAATAAGCTGTTTAAAGTAAGTAGAGAATTATGTCATTATTTGATACGAATGTAATTTGTACTGCAGGCCCTTAAAAATCACTATCTCAGGTCATCCTGATTCTGCAAAAATGTACCACAGATGAGAACACAGTATCAGAAAGCCTGTACTTAACCTGCATGTCTGATAACCAAAGCTAAAGTATCCCTTTTGATACTTAAGTTAGTACTTCTGCAGAATAATCTCCCTTTTATTTACACAAGAGCCATTATGAATGTAGAGGGATTCAGACATCCTAGTAACACACTCATCTTAAGGTGGCTTAAATATGAAGACAAATCAGACAAATACTCTTCACAGCCTTTCAGAGAGCTGACACCTCACAGCTACTGGAACAAGTACACGACTATTTACTAGATCTGTCTCTCAGAATACGCAGTGCACAGTATCTCTCTCCTACATCATTTATGGCCTGGCAAGTCTTGCTGTGATGGTTTCAAATATTCCTACCCCAAGGTGTCTGATTTGTCGCAATGCAGAAGGTTTTGTTCCTGTTGTGGCATCAAGAGAAGGGAACATGCATGCTCTTGCCTCAGCCATTTCCATGCAGAGCCTTATGTGACAGCTTAAGTTGCCAGGGAAAGGGAAGAAAAGTTAAAAAGGTATCTCTACTGTGAAAGGCTTTCTGCTCTGCTAGCGGGACAGTTGTCCCTGGAAAAGAGCTGGTAAAAATCAAATGAGGTGGTAATATCTCATATTGCTGCAGTATTTCTTCCTGGAATGTGAGTGGCAGCCCTTCTTCCTTATTTAAAAAAAAAAGGAAAGCTTAAATTTAAACTGTTTATATTCTTCTTCAATGAATGAATGTGATGTGCGTTTTGAGACCTTAATCCCTCTGCCTGAGACACAATTTGTTATATTGAAATTCTTTTTCTTATATAAATATTTGGCATTTTAGATTATTGAGTTTGTTTTATTTTGGTAATATGAAACAAGCACAATCAGTAAGACAACAAAGGCACCCAACCAAAATATTTATGTTTGTGCCTGTACAAAAAATGACAAATAAAATACTATATAAATTATATACTTCTAAGCACCCAATCTAGTCCCTGCAACTGAGCTGGGTCTGCAATATGAATTGAACACTTGGCATTAAACTATCTGGCACAGTGTTTCAGTGAAGCTGTGGCACATAAGAGAATGTTGATTTAGGAAGCCCACATGAGATAACGTTGTAAGCTGTTTCATGACTGGACAGAGTATGTAATTTAACCTCTTAAGAGAACAAAGAGGTCTCCGTGAGGCTTAAAGTTCCTGCTCTATGGATACTACTTTTGCTTGCTCAGCTTTTACTTCTTAAACAGCTGTGCAACCTTACTGAAGCTGAAAGTGTTTAAGGGGTTATATTATCTTGTTTATGTGCTGATAGCATACTATGTGCTGTAAAGGTCACAGCTAAAGCTACAGTTTCAACTCCAAAGAGTTTAAATACATTCTAACATAAGGAGTTTGCAACCTAGAAGACAAACCTCACACCTGAATAACCTGCAGACCTAGAATATAGCTGTAATATAGGGCAAGTTTGCTTTAGACCTCCTCCCCACCTGCCGCCTTGTGTCTACTTAAAAACAGAAGGGAAGAAGCAGAGCCCCAGCCAGCTCTTTTCTCTGCACCATGCAGCTGGCTCAGCCTGCAAAAAGAGAGCAGTGTGTGCTTTTAGTGGGAAGTCATAGAAGGTACAGTCCCTCAGAATACCTCTGGAGGGATGCAGCTCCATGCTAACCTCTGTGCATGTGGCTATGGCTAAATTATAACATCCAGCTGTATGTATCTTTGTGGAGCTTTAGATGCTACAGCAGCAGGCTGTATTTTACATGGTTGCAAAATTTAGCTTGTCACATTTCTTGGCCACTCTTTCTGAAACATGTCAGAATGGCGCATCTTCATTTCATCTCAATGTCTGTAAAGGTCATCAGAGCTGAAAAAAGATGATGCAGGTCTTTAGAGAGCACTGGACACTCTAAGGAGGAAATGGAAGTAGGGAAATAATACTGTGTGATCAAAACCTGCCGAAGTCAAATGAAGTTAAGGAACTCCTGCAATAGTTTTGTTGAGAGGGTATATGAAAATCATCTGACTGTGACTATTCAGGGTTTCATTTTCCTCTTTTGTACAGATATTGCTTGATTTTCTCATTTAAGTGCTATGTCTATTTCAACAGAGGTTATTAATCACAGTGCAGCTTTTCTGCAGATATCCATAGCAAAGCAACTGTTTGTTCAGTATGGTTATTTGAGACATTGTTCTGGGTCTTGCATATGTTCTACTTATCTTTTTAACAAAGCGTTGAAACATGAAAGAAATAATTTCTGCTAAAGTGAGAAATAATTTTGGCTAATTCCCTTAAGGAGTATTACTGCAATATGAGGAGATGCTCTCAAAGAAGATGTGTTTAGATTGGCAAAATAGCTTTATAATTCTAGTTTGCAAAAAAGTATAGTGAGGATGCCACTGTCTGATAGCAAAAAGAGGAAAATTACATGCAAATTACAGCAACATAACAAAATCAGGAGTGCCTATACTTGGTGAAAATATAAAATGATAGAGGAAATTAAAATAGTCAAATCAAAACTTCCTTGTACTTCATTTTGGCTAGCTGTAATGCAGTTGTATAAAGCATCTTCCATTCAGATGACCAAGCTAGACAGCACAGCTGTACATGGAAGAGCGAAACTCACTTGTCTGTCACAGTCCTGAGCAATCATATAGGGACCAAATGAACAAATTGCTGGTTCAACCCTGTCTCTGCCCCTCTGAGGGCAGTTGAGCAGATGTGAATGGGAGAAAATAAACAGTTCCCCAACAAAGGAGCTGGAACAGCTTCCTTCCTTCTGCCCATTGGAGCAGAAGAGGTAGAAGAGAGAAGAGTGCTCCTTCTGGTGTTGGGAAGCAAGATATTGATGAGAATGAATCTGATGCCAAATTCTTAATCCTTAGAGAGCCGTCACTTTTCTTTAGAGCTCACCCAGCGTCAGAATATTATATCTAACTCTTCTCTATTTTCAGCTTGTGTAGAAGATGATAACTTTTTATTCTATTTTTAGTAAGGAAGAAGTTGGGTACTAGTCAAATGTAGCACTTTGAGGCAGTGCTTGGCTACTGAGGTTTTAAGATGCTTTCAATTATGTGATATTTCTAATTAAATGGGAAATGTTGAGTTTCAGCAAATGTTGCTGTGAGGTTACCAGGCATTCCAGTTACGATTATTAATTATGCCTTGCTTATGCCTTGAGAGATGTCCATTTTCTTTTCTTTTTTTCTACAAGGAGTTATACTCTCCAAGGACTACAGAGGGCTGATAATTGGTTAGGCTGAGCCGTTCAAGATTTCAGTCAGGGGGCAACAGCTTTTGTTCAAATGAGACCAAGCATACAGCCTGACAGGGTCTCTGGGCTAGATAGCAATAAGGCTGAATTCACTATATTTTCCAAAATATCTATTAAACTATCTTTCTAGTAAGCAAAAAAGTATCACCAGAGGAACAGCTATGCTATTACAGGTTTGATTAATGATAATTTAGCTTTTCTATAGCCAAAACTGGAATTTAAGCTCTAAAATCAAGATCTGATCTTGAATTCAGACTTTCTTTTTGCCTGACTTTCTGGATTGTTTAGACTGAGATGTGGAATTGGCCTTGATATGCCTTGAGCCTTCCCTTTCATTTTTCCTGATCGGGACTTTGGAACAGAAGTGCCTTTGTGGCTGCACAGAACTCATCCCACAGTCACCCAGTGTGCAGCCACACAAAACCATATGATGGAACTATCAAAATGTATGCAGTAATTGCAGATATCTCTCTTGAGTAGATAACTGCAGATGACTCTGCAGATAACTCTGTTGAATAAGCAGTAAGAAGGACAAACTCTATAAAAACACAGTAGACAGCAATCTGTGGTGGCAATGAAAGCACCAATAATTTTGCGGACTAGAAAAATCTGTCTCATAATGAACCAGTATCAAGGGGAGGAATTGCAATGCTAGTTACAAATAATAGCTCTAAACTGGTGGTGTTTAGGATTGCAAATGGGATGACTGACTCCAGCAGTCACCAGTTCTCTACTTTTGACTGGTTCATTGCCTACAGCACCAAACAAGTGCATTGAGGGCAACATTTTTTGCTTTCCTGGGATGCTAACAGCAGTGAACTTGGGCATCTATTATCTTGAGAGGCATCAGAGAATGTCATGAACAAAACTGACTGCATGAACTTCTTCAGTCTACTAATTCAGTTTCCACTAGCCAACTAATTGCACAAGCTTTCTGAGTTTCCAAGAGCCTATATTTATGGCAACGTTCTCTTATTAGCCAAGTGATCTGTAGGATAAAATGTTCACAAAGGTAGAATTAGTTTCCACAGCTTGTTTTGGCAGTGGCTTGACCTGAAAATCCATACATGGAAGGGAGGAAAATCACATTGCAGAGGCTTTGCACAGTGTGACACCGAACCCTTTTGTTTGCTCTTGTTTGAGGCTTGTTAGACTCATTGCTGAGTCATCACTGAAAGAATCTGAGTTTTTCCTAAGAAAACAGCAGTAGTGAAATCTCAGCAAAGCTGAAGAGAATCCCGGATATATCTGAATGCAGATCCTCTGTTTTGTTTGGTGAGAGACAGCTTTGAATGCTTGATGCCCAAAAGATGTTTTTTTTTTTCAAACGTTCCTTCTCTGCATCATAATAAAGAGGTTATCTGCAAATAACAGATTTAATGCAAAAAGCATTTGAACATCTTCTTTGGCCTTCAGTTGTAGTTAAAAATGAGTCACTTTAGTCAGTACATGTTCCTGTCTAGCTATTCAAGCAACCATTACTTTAATTGAATCTGCTTTCGTATGAAACCCCAGTATGAGAACAGCTACCAAACTGCTGCTCCTTTCTGTGCATAGCAGCACCTTTACACAGCAAGGCTCTGGACCTGTATGCCCAGCACATCTGTTTGGAGACTGGAAAGTTTAGCAGATATTAGAGGCTATATCCTTTTCCAATTAATTTCATTTCCTTTTCCAATTAATTTAATTGCACATAAATTGCATTTACCCATACACTGTTGAACACTAACAGGTATACGGGTGTTTCAACTGTATGATTACAGCTATGAAAAACAAGCTAAGAGATGACACAAGTGATCTGTCTTGCAGATCACAATCACATTCTTACATGCTTGCAGGAATTCTCACTTAGCAGTTGCCATTGTCACTGTTTCCGTTACTGCCTGTTGACAAGCTGTAACTGCTGCAAGACAGACTTTGAGACTCCAGACATAGGAAAGGTTAGGGTGGAGCAGAGGACTAAGGTCTTGCGTGTGTTTGGGGGTGTGAGTGTAAGATGTTTTTAATAATTGTACTTAGAAAGCTATGTACAAGAAGGTGGTTTACTTTTCTGTTTTAGGCACATTAATAGTTTTGAATTCCATTCCTTGTAATGAATCAGAAAGTCAGATAACTAAACTCCCATTTCCAAGTAAGGTAATTAAATAATGGAGAATAGAGAGCCTCCCAGCCCAGGAGTGTAACAACTTCTGATGGAAACAAAATCCCTCTAAGAACAAGTAGGCTAAAGGTTATGTCTATATTCAGGAAACATCCTGCTTCTTTATGTATATTTTTCAATATAATCTTTTTAATTTTCTAAGTATATGTTGCATTTTCTTCCATCTCTAATCCATTTTATAAATTCTGTACCTTAAAACTCTCACTTGATTGTAAGTCTAAAAGAGGCTGGTAGCTGTTTCTTGCGCACAGTTACATAATTTTGTAAATAGTGAAAAGACTGGTGGTGGTGGTGTTTTAAGTATTTTCACATACTGCTGCTCTTTGCTTTAATGCAAATGACTGCTGTTCAAAGGATTTTTTAATTACTGTTATAACTCATGTATGGCTACTACTGCTTCTGTTCAGGAAAATAAGTAGAATCAGGCCCTCTTCTATAAATAAAACCTCTAATAGTCCATCTTCTGCCCTTAGATACATTGCAGGATACACCTGGAGGAACGTCATTTAACTGGCTGGGATATACTTGTAGCTGTGAACAGAATTGCTAACTCCCACCTCGCAGCCCCTCTATTTGTAAATGCCACACAGTTAAATTTTTTAAGCAGTTTTCAGGTAAAATGCAAAGTTTTCCTCTACAAACTTGAATCTTAAACCTTGAAAAATGTTACTTGTACAAGAAAGTTCCCTTCTAAAAGGAAGGGAAAAAAGAGAGAGAAAGGGAAGAAAGGGAAGGGAAAGGAAAGAAAGAAAGAAAAAAAGGTAAATATAGAATATCCAATATTTAGAATTTCAGGGAAATTTCTTTATTTTTAATAAATTTTTAATGGCTTGGGAGTTGAACAATGCCTCATCTTTTGAATACTTGTGATAGTGGATTGGGGCCTTAACTGGTAAAACTACTGAATTCCTTTTAAACTGAAATTCCTATCTGGATTTCCATTGGAAAGGGAATATAGAACTGAGTTATCTACATACAGTTATATATGATCTATATTCGGTTAAAACCAGGACAAAATATTATGCTGAGGTAATAAATAATTTGAATTTACAGAGGTGTAATTTAACACAGGAATGTTTTATGAACATTAGGTAAATCATCTCAAACCACAAGCAAGTGATTTGAAGCTGGGAATATTTACAAGTCTAGATTTCTGTAGCAGAGGATCTATCTAGAGTGGTTTTTGTAGTGATCTTGGTCTCCTCTAACACAGCTCGTTTCCTCTTGTCTTGAGGTATTCACCACCTCACCCACAGGAATTTGAATGCGCCTCAAGGTGTACAAATGTTAAAGCCTTATAAGCATTTATTTTGGTTTAAAAAACTTTAATGAGCCTTTAGAGCACCTATTTTGCAAGCAAACAGTGATATTTGTCCTTCTGGTGCTAGAAATGTGAGAGGTGAAATGCGTTCTTCATCACCGCTGTGTTTTGTCCTTAGTGTCTCTTCCCTTTCCTGCTGACAGCATAATCACACAAAGACCAAAAGCAAAAAAAAGTTGGAACTCATCATCTCAGAAATGGGATGGGATAAATTCTGTCTCCAGGTCATTCTGCAGAAGGCACTGCAAGAGGCCTGAGTGCAGTTGGAGTCATGCCCTGGCCTGTGACTTCAGTGTTACAGTAGTGGGTACCCTAAGCAGCATAAAATACGCAACTCTTCTTCAAGGAAAAAGCATATTCAAAGCTCTTGAACTTTTTCACCATGTCCTTCATACTATCATATAATGAAAAAACCTTCTTTCTTTTTACTCTGATCACAAAAATTCTTTAGTTTTTTGTAATTAATATTGTTTCTTAGTACTTCTCAAAATGAGAACTGAGACCCTTTCTTACCCATGTCTCCAGTTCTCTTTGCCTCCTCAGTGACTCTCCTTGAACTGCAAGGTTAACAGTATCTTGAAGAAACTCCATATAAAGTCAAACTGAAGCTGAATTAAATTTAATCTGATTTTTAAATTAGAAGGGTCAAAAAGGAAAACAGGTGAGGGTTGTCTTTGAGGCCTGCCTGGGATGTTTCTCCATCCTCCTCTCCCGTTGGCCTGTGAAGGCCAGGCCTCAGATGTCAGGATGAGCTCTGAGTGTAGTACTTCAAGTGCTTGTAATGTAGGACAAGTTTTTATTGATTCAAGTAATGTGTTTCCTTCGAGGATTGCCCATATGAGAAAGAGTTTATATGAAAGGCCCAAAAAGATACAGCAGAGGTCCACAATGTGGTGCTGAATGTACATATAGAAGTCCTCAATGGAAAATATAACAGGCAACAATATTCATTTATCCTGGTGCGAACGCAAGCACACCACTCTGCAAGTCTTTCATGGCTAAAACTGCAAATTCACTTTCACGGACTGTGACTCAAATGAGTTACACTAGGTCATTTCTATTATTCCTGCTAGCAGTACGCATGAGCAGTGCAGAAATCCACAAATGCATGGGGATTTCTTTACAGAAACTTTACAGACTGCTGTAAAGTTTTAGTTTGGGACTGAAGCTACAGCTTAGCTCTCAGTGTTAAAAAGTGATTTATGTATTGCATGGGCTCAGTCTAGACTGACAAATTCCAGCACCGCATAAGGTACTGTAATGGGAATTTGCACAACTTAAAATGCCGAGTAAAAGTCTCTATTCTACCCATGCATGTAAGTGGCACCAATGTTAAGGGAGTCATATACCTGTATCTGAAGACTGGACTGCTTGTGTAGCCAGACTGAACAAGCACAAAGTGGACAAAGAAAAGCCCGGAAAAGCAGGGGTATGCAAACTGCAAGGCATTTGCACATCTTTTTGTCTGGTAATTTCAAATCTATGGGCTGTTTTGTTTTTAAAATGAGATTCAGTTTTCATACAGATACTGGTTCCTCGTGAAAAAGGGAACTCAAGCCTTAAGTTAGACACAAAAGAAATCTGGCTTGCATTTTTTCCCCCAAGGTTTTTCAGTTGTGCCTTTCTTTTTTCACATTCTCACTGTATTTGTTTCTTTTTGTCTGCTGTTCTGTCTTTTTTGTGCTTTTTATTGGTCTTCCCTAAGAACACTGTAACATAAAAGCCTTCACATTTGAATCATATTTTCAAACTGCAATGTTTAAATAAGATTTATATTAGGCAGAATTAATTTGCCCATCCCTGTAGAATATTACAGTTTATAAAAACAACTAGTAAACCAGTTAAGTTTTAAACAGAAAAGTAAACTGATTTTTTCCAAGTGATTCAGATTACAGTTTACATTGCATTGTCCAACTGCTGCTACAGTATTGTGTAAATTTTTAACAAACCATCTCAATGTTGTAGTTATGTGCAAATATACCTAGACTGCTAATTCTTAGCAGCTGTTGATAAGAAACATTCCTTCAGTACCACAGCAAGACCTGCTGTAAAATCTCTAAAGAATGCACAGGAATAGCAAACCAGCACAGAGCACACAGTTCTCCTTTGTCTTTGGTAGTCTGTCAAATACAAAACCTAACTAACTCCTGAATTGACTATAAATAATTTCTGATGCTTAAATACTATTCTGCTCAGCCACAGGAACTAACACACTTCCGATTGCTGTTTAATTTTGTTAGCTGTTTCTGAAAGAAAAAAAGGAAGACAAAAAGAAAGAAATATCCTGACCTTAGGAACCTTCAGGAGGTGTAGGAGAGGGAGAAGAGCAGAGTTGAAGTTTATGAAATTGTTCCATTAACATTTGCTGATTTTGTTTCCACTCTTAAAACTCTAGAGCGTCTTCATAAATGTAAACCTCATGACCAAAACAAAACTACTGGTAAAGCAATCGGTGTCTTTAGCATGTTTTGTATAATGTTCTATTGAGGTAAACTCAAGAGCTACTCTGTTCTCTTGTCAATTGTTGACATATTATTTTGTAAAACTTAAGATGGGCTTCTCATTACTGCTTAATGTTGCAATATATTGGGCCAAACATTTGCTACTGACAGTCAAATACTTTTCTGAGAGAGAGAAAGAGAGCAAGGGAGATAGTGAGAGCTCAAGGGTGAGAGCTATGCCCTTCTAGCAGGACTGTTTCTGCAGCTGTTGTGTACATTAATCCAGAGAGCAGATCTCCCAGCACTAAATATAGCCAGTGGGGTCATTTTACACCACAAAATAAATAAATAAATAAATAGAAAGTATTTAACTATGGGGTCACGTTAAATTAGGTTTGATTTTGCTTAAGAAGGAAATCCAAATTATGGTGTCTTGGTTTAAGGCTGAATAGCAGAATGTAAATATTTCAGAACATGGAGGGAGAATAAGCGGGAAGAAGAATACAGTCCTGGCGAGAAACTTTTCATGTCGTTACAGTCTTCTGTTGACTCTTCGGAGGAGTCAGACTGGCTCCGAGGGATTTTGAGAACCCCACCAATGCTATTCGAGCCCTTTATAACGCTCCAGAACACTGTTTCTCTTTCACTGCAATACCCATGCCTCAGCACAATTTAAGTCAGTCAGTTTAAAAATTATTTGTTCCCTGTATGTGTCTTACCAGCAATAATTAGCATTCAAATACACATGCTCTTCAAACCCTTCTGCACCTGTGCTGCAAAATCAAAATGTAGACCGATCTAAAAGTTGAGGGATTACCTTTTTTAATTTCTCCAGATGTTGCTGCCCAACCCTGGCAGTTAGTAGCGATGACAATTATCCAGAAGTGTGAGCTTAAAGTTAAGGAAGCGAGGGAATTCTTCGAGTCCTCAGGAACAGAAACAGCTAGGAGTCCATACGGTGAAGGAAGTTAACCTTCGTTATTATGAGGATGGCTGTAAGAAGCTGGACAACCTGTCACCACCGGAGCAATAGCATTTGTCAGTTTGCAGGTCCCAAGTTATTTTGAGCAGCGTAAACCATGTGCCTGCGGAGCATTCCACCTCATTGGACAGGGAATCCACCGCTCTGACAGCACCTATGGGCACCGAGCGCCTTCTCCTCACTCATGAAACGTCCCCTATAGATGCTTATGCGGGTTTTGCTGATTCATCCAAGAGGCGCTGTAGTGGCATTGTATTACTCTTGTCAGCCGGTTTACACTTCAGCCTTTTAAAATTACTAGTTATTGCTGTTGTCTTTATGTTTTCATCAGAACTCGAAGATTACAGTCACTGCGAAACCCATCAGCTGGTAACAATGTAAAAGTTTTGCAACTCCAAAGGCAAACTCAGCAAATGGTTGTGATTTAATAGTAAAATATTCCTGACTTCTTTGAAGTGTTCCATTTAATAAACACAGTGCAACAATGCAGAAATCCTTAAGGATCGCCTGTAACTACAAATCCTCAAAAAGCTAGAACTTCTAAACTTGTGATTCAATGCACAGAAATAAACTGTTGGGGGAAAAGTAATTAAAAGAGGCAAGTGAAACTTGGCTGTAAGTAAAACTGAGATATAAACATAGGTGGAATCATTTAAAAATATTTTAAGTGGTACACAGAGAAACCCTGTTACTATATAAAATTTAATTTTGTAAAACTGAGCTACTGGTTAAAACCATGAGTTTTTAACTACCAGATCACGATCACTTGGAAAATATAGAGACTGGATTTTCTTTTCTACTCATTCTATACACCAGCAACAGAAAATAATCTGTAACTCTAAACAGTTCAGCTTACCAAAAATGCTCTTGATTGTTGATACATTATTTTATTAAAAAGGTTCGTCAGTTTCGATTTTAAAAGATTACTAAAATGCTATGCGTTTATTATAGGGAATTGATATATAGGCCTTTCCACAGCTAATGATGTAATTAGCTGGCTTTTTGACTTTCTCCCAGTTCTCTTAAAATGTTATCGAGTGAGCACCTTTGCTAGAAAAGAAGTTCTCCTGTGGGACGTAGTTCTTCAGAGAGACATTTTATGAGGCATAACAGTATGAAAGCTCAGAAGTAAAGGCAATTCTTTTATGAAAAGAATTTGTGGTGTGGTTTCTTCAGTGGTATGGAAAAATTGTATAGGTGAAGTCAGCCCTTCTTTTGGCGACAGGTTAGGCATTTTATGGGTTGGGTGATGTCTAATGTAAATTTATAACTGAAATAGAGATCTAATGTGTTCTTTATACTATGTGTAACTGTAGATGTGAGCCATACAGTGCTGAAAGGAACTGTGTGTTGATTCTGTACCACACGCTGCTGTGGCGTGGACATTACAGTATCTGTAGATCTGTAGGCTACGAAGTCTGAAGCCTGAAAATAAAGTCTGGTGTGTCTGATAAAATAACTGTAAATCTATGTGGACTTCTGCAGAGATGCAATTATTATAAAATGTGCATGGAGTCTTGCTGAGCTGTGAACAGCTGTTTGTGCATGATATGCAAAATTAAGCAATCCAAAGTGACTATTCAATCTGATACAAAAAAAATCTGCAGAAATTTTCCACTTTAAGAGAGAGTTTTATATAAGATGCTAGAATTGCAAAATCATTGAATAATCTGTGCAACAAATGAGCTAAGGGTTATGCAGAAAGTACAGCACTGAGAAACCAGAAAAGTTATGAGCCTTTACTGTGGCAAACAGACAGATCATTGTAACAGCAGGTGGTACAAGGACAAAACTTCCAGGAACCACAAGTTAGAGCATACACAGTAAATGTGCCAGGTCTTGCAGAGCTGTCATCTTGATAGAGCAACATCAGAAAATTTGAGATTCACTAGTTTGCAAATAACAGCATAAAGCCCATGAACATACTGTTATTCCTCTGTCTACTTTTTAGAACACAGTGAATTGAGGCTTTTGACTGCTGAGCACTAAAAAAACCCTTCAGGATATCACGACCTCCAGCTTTATGTCCTTTTGTCTTTGCTGGCTGGGAAAAGGGAACATCTGCCTCTCTAGGATAAGGCATAGTGTCCTAGAATAAATTACATGAGCACTAATTCTCTCCAGATCTTGTCTGTCAAAGCCCAAAGTACTTTTACAAGCAGAAGGAGTGAGTCTTAAAATGGAACTTTGTACATGACTGGTTGGCTGTTATTCCACAGTAGGATTATCAGACTGTAATTGTAAACCTTCAGGATTTATCATAAATGGAAAATTCTTGAATTTCTAGATAGTAGGATGAAATTAATACAATCCTATTAATGGCATGTGATGAACCATTCATTGAGAAATTAGTTGGGTTGCACATTATTTGGTAGAGAACAATTATTAGACATCTGTGTGGACTGCCCAAAATTATATGAGGAGTCTGTACTGCCTTTTGGGGGTCATCTGAAGGCATCCCTTAGTACCACACATATTGTCCAGCCTGACAGTAAGACTGTGAATACCCCTGGGGCTGGAAGAAGCTGCCTAGAGTACAGTATTGGAGAGTTTTAGAGCCTTGGAAGATAAAAAAGAAAAGGCACCTAAAGATCTGAAGAAGTCATTATCCTTTACAACATTGACCTACCACCCCTTTTTTTGGAAACAGCTCAGGGAAGAAGCAGGGCTTAGCTTACTGTCCCACAGTAACTGAGGCAGATGAGCACTTCTCTGGGGTATAGGCTTGCCATAGTTGCAGTGATTTCAAGGTTATGATTAAGACGATAGTACATATAGGTCAGTATCATGTACCTAGCATATAGCATATATTTGCTTAATTAGTTTGGAATAAGAAATTCTCCAATTCAAGCTACCTCAAGCTCACAATAACGCCTGTACTAAAGTTTATTTTGGCTTTAGAGGTTAGTGCTGGAAATAGTGCTGACAGCTGCAAGTTGGCAGTAAGCTTTGGGACATATATTACAGGGCATCCTGATTAGTTAGATACTTATCACAGAAGCTAGTGATGAAAAACAGCTGGACAAACCTCAAAATTGTGTTCTGAGCAGGAATACCACCTTAGAACAAAAGGCCTAAAACTGAGTGCTGCTGACGTTTAGTTAGGCTGGAAGCAGAGAGGGGACGGGGGCAGGACCAGAAGACGACTGGGAGCCAGCTGAGTGGCCGTACACATGGAGCCAGACTGAGCCTCAGGCAGTCCCCAAAAGAAAAAAAAACTGCACCAAGCTGAACATTAGCCATGCAGCTCACAGGAAAGAGGGCATTGGTTCCACAAAGAAAAACTTGCTGGCAACATGTTTTAACAGCTGTTTTGTGAAGTGACTGATTTTAATCAAGCTCAACTGGACTAGAAAAAGCCACTTTCAGATCAGCTCCAGTCAGTTTACACGCAGCAGCTGTCTCTGTGCCTGTGGGGAGATCAAAGTAATGAGAGTTTCTGCTGTTACTCTTTAAGGGCAAGTATGTAAAATGGTACTGTAGCTCAGGTGGTGCTTCCTAACTCATTCAACCATTATAAGTTAATCTGAATTTTTAGGGAAAATATACAATTATCAATGATTTAATTGCGTGCTGTGGACACACCAGTCAAGAAACATGTACAGAATCAGGAAAAGATGTTGAAATCACAAAAAGACCTAAGAAGCACAAGTCACAGAGCATGCCACAATTACGCTTCCTTCAGGAGCTGATCAGTCACTGTCAGCAATCCCTGCCACCATGGAAAGAGCGTTCTCTCCCCTGTATAACCAGAACTGCTGCTGATCCTTACTGCTTGTCCTGTGTTTCAGATAAGCATCTATCACCTGAAGGGGTCTGGATATATTCGGGTATCTTTGTCTACAAGAGTAGCTTGCAATACTTCCTCACATGGCAGTGTCTCTGGTAATGAAAGCTTATTCTAATGTCATCTTGCCTTTGTTCCTTCATTATTTCTGAAGACCATAACAGCACTCAGTGTGTTTATTCTGGGGTGTTAAAGTGCCACCAGTGTCTACAGGAGAAAGTTTTCTGTTTTACAGCTCATCGATCTCTTGGCTTAATTTTTAAACCAATAAAAGGAGTTTGCAGTATGATTAAACATATAGACAATGATGTGCATGTCACAGGTTGTGATTCTGTACTAAAAGTGTTGGCTGATGGGCAGATACAGATTGCTGTTGCCACATTTGCCTCTGCAAGGGACAGGCAGGAGTGCTGATGTAGATCCAGAGAGAGTTGATATGTTCTATATATCACATTGGCAAAAAATAACAAACAAAAAAAGAAAATGATGGTCTAGCACTGCTTCTACATTGCAAAAAGTGAGTAGACTGTCATTCACTCAACAGTGAGCAATTTCCTTGCTCTAAAAGGACATCTAAGTACAACTAGACTACATATTATTGTGAAGAAGGTCTGCATATTATGAGAATTGCAGTTGGGAGTGTACAAATGAAGATCCTCCAGGACCTTTGTGTGGAGACCAGGAACTGATACACAAATGGTAGAAATGACAAATCAGCGTTTGGATTGTCAGCAAACTTATGTCCCGCTGTCTCCCTGAGACTGACAAAGGGACTCACATCCAAAGGGGTCCAACTGCCAAAGCTGGTATCAGATATGTCATAATAACTTCTTACCATGCTGTCACAAATGGGTTCATGAAAGCGTATGTGATCCTTGCCATTAAACTTGATGAAGGTGCTACACAACACAATAGAAATTTGCTCTAGATTTAGAGGAACATAATACATGCTTTTGAAAATCAAATACTTACTGCCTATAAGATATAACTACAGGTTTCACATGGACTTTATTAAAGCCCAGCCAACAAAGAGAAGACATTGAAAAGAAACAGTGATATCATACTAATAATTGCACTTGTGTCTTGAATTTTCATATATAAGAACAAGTTTTGAGAAAAGACACAAACCCCGCTTTTGCATCCCAGTTTTATTGGATTTTTTCTGAGCGATGATTGGGAAATGCCCAATATACAATACAGCAGCAGACTCTGTTATTGCCTGTAAGTATGCGCAATAGCAGCAATAATCATTGCATTCTTGTGACTACCACATGTGACCTTCAATTATACAGAGCAGGAAGATGGTGTTTATACAACTATCTCACAAACAGAAAATGTGGAAAGATGGGGAAAACTGGAAAAGGAGGAAAAAATCTCACCATGTCTAAGCAAGATTTTCTACAAGACCAGTTTTTTTGCCTCTGATTGTAAACCAATTCCCAATTGTCAAAAATATTAATATTGTCTCTGTAATTGGTCCTAGATTTCTGATAGGGTTTTAGATTGTGATTTTTAAAAAATCCCACTGGAAATTCTGTAACCAAAATACTAAACTTTCAATTTCTTTGAAAGCTTCCTTAAGGCTCTTTGCAGTCAAGTTCTAGTGAGGTAGTGACTTTGCAGATCTCTTCGGAGGCCTGTGGAGCGCAGGGTTACTACACACTTTTGGTTTGCGTCCCACCAACCACTGGTCTTGCTCATCGCAAGGCTGAACTCATTCCTTTCTAATGCAGAGTATGAACTAGACAGCGAGTTAGACAAGTTTGCTCTAATGGGCTGAAGGAGTAACTTCAGAAGAGAGGCTTAGCAGACCTGTCACCATTTTGCTGGTCGAATATGAATGTTGACTCACAAAGTATCCACTTTCTCTTTTGTTATACTAGCCTACACCTAGGGCGGTGAATTGCTCCCTACCTGGGCAGCTTTGGACAATAGCAATGATGTCTTTTCTTGAAGCATCAGTGACTAGTTGCTGCTTAAGGTATTACATTTAAAGGTCCAGTAATCTGAACAGCACTGGCAAGCCCTGTTTCTCTTTTAGGTTATAGACTTTAATTAATTATCTTAAGGCCATTGTTCTTTTGGTAAGAAAAGTGTTAATAGGAATTTTCTCGATGTTTCTGGTAAAGCTAGTTCACTAGTGATTCACAAACCTTGTGTAAGATAATATGAGTTGGATATTTTCTATTCCTATCATTATGCAGTGCATCTCTCAGCATGAGCCTGCCAGGTATTGTGTGATTCTAACTCAGATTCTAATTTTAGAAGTGGAGACATATCAGAAGGATGAAAGAAATGGTAGCTCTTTTCTGTAGGAGACACAAATAATAATGTTGAAACATTCCTTCAGTGCCTATTTATTTTTCACCCTACTCAGAACAGGCTTTATCATTTAATAGGGCAGAGCTCATGTGAGGATTGCCTGAGTATTACTACGGAATTTTTCAGTCTCATTAATTATTTAGATGAAATGTACTAGTAATTTATGGGGCCTAATGCTGTTTCCAATGAAATCAGTGATTGTTCTGTCATTTACATCAGTAGGAGAGGAGTCAGACTTTCCCAAAAAGTTAGTTTTAACCACAGTAATGAAAGCAGTCTTTCAGTCATCCACACAGAGGCACGATCTCTTGTACTATCCTCATCCAGTTTCATCCAATGTTCTGTCTATTTGCTTTTAAAATGAATCAATAGGTAAAAATATACCAGTCTGGTAAAACTGGGTAGGTAAAAATAAACCAGGTTTCTTGTAGTAGAAATGGTACAGCTGAAAAGTGTCATAAAGATTTCTATAAAACACAGAGATAATCCCCAGAACATGAAATAATTGATGTTATGGGTGACAATTGTAAAAGGGGATTTGTAAAATCCCTTTTTTGTAAAAAAAACTTTTACTCAACCTTAGAAGATTCTTTGAGGTGGATACCCTGCCTAAAAAACATGGAGGACACTGTGTCCTTATTTAAATTATGATCTTTTTGTTCTTGTGGAGTATTATCCATTGTGCGATACTACCTGGTATAATATTAGCCTTTCAAAGAACTTGGTCAACTTGCAAAGATGCCTGTAATACAAAAGAGTTAGCAAAAAGTGTCTGTTCACTACCATTTTACTGTTCCCTGTATAGTTAATATTTTATTATGTTCTTCTACATTCTTCCTTTCGCAAGGGAAATTCTTTTTTTAAGTTGGGATATCTAAACAACATTGTACAAGCAGTTGGGTTCTTTAATTTGCTAGCATTCAAATTTTAAAGTCTATAGTTTCCCTTTATGGTTCAAATATAAAATGCATGAGCTCTACCTGGAAGTGCTCACATGGCTGAATAGGATCTCCTTGAAGTTACCACCATCTCTGGGTGCAGGGTTTGGCTCGCATCAGCCTTATTTCTGGGGTCAGTGCTACCAGACTTCAGTGATTTGTAGAGCACACAGCAAATATTGATACAGAGAGACTGACAGTTGCCCAAAGAAGCAAAAGTTTGATGCAACCTGTTATATAAGATTGTTTTTAAAAAAATCAATTAAAAAATCAAATACAGAAAAAAATGAGAGAATACTAATGAGGACTCCTGTCTTTAAAATCCAATGACTTGGTGGAGACTATGTCTGGTAATGAGCAGAAACACAAGATCAGAAATCAATAACCTAGAAACTGGGTTTGATTACTGAACAAAATATCATGGGGATGTGCTGTTCCATTCATGACTTACTTTCAGCAAGTGAAGCAGGAGGAAGCTTGATTTGACATTGATGCCAAAAAACCAGCTTGGTTGAAAGGTGTGAGATTTACAATCAGGGCTACTACTCCCAGCATCATCAGAGACTACAGGATCCATTCTGGCACTATAGGATTTCACTGTCCTGATTGCAAGGCATGACTAGTCCAAAACAGGCCATAAAAGGGGATCTGATAATGCCAGTTCTACTGTCTTCTCCTAATTTGGGACACTCTGTGTTATGTGAGATTTGCATTCCTACTATGACCCTCTCCTTCCCTGTCTTATTTCCTCACTTTATTTCTTGTCTTTCATGTCTTTCCTTCTCTTGTTTTTAATAAGAATGTGGCTTAGCAGACAAGACTAATTTTGCTATGTTGTTTCAGATTTCCAACTAAGAGAGCACCGGTTGGCACTGCCTCAGTCCGACGCTGGTATGGTTTTGCCAGATCTTGCTGTAGCTGATACAACAATGGATTTGTTTTCCTCAGATTATATGTAAGAGAGGGCACTAAGCCAAACACCATGTTTTTACTTTTGCTGTTCTATTCTGAGTTTTGCTCTCCTCTTTTTCATGGCTTGTCTAATTTGTTCTTCAGATAAAACAGGATTAGACCCTAGCAGCTACAGATCTGTCAATTTCAATTGGCTTCTTTATCTTTCTTCAGAACATACATCTCCAAAACATCTAAAAAGGATGTTTATAGCCATGATTATACCAACTGAACAGATTGTCAGAGGGACTGGTACAGAGAGTAGAGGTATCTTGGTACCTAAATTTAAAGGAAAATGAAATACAGGAACGTTACTAAAGTGAAAGACTTATTATATATTTTATATGTTGAGTATTTGAACTTTTTCTCCTTTTATTTGTATTTTAATAAGAGTTGAGTTTTTTTTCTCATGGTAGCTATTTCTAGGGTTGATATTAAGCAGGCCTGACATCTACACTGTCTGCCTTTGTTAACTGCTTACTGTTGTCCAGAGACAGGGTCATATACATGAATGCTTTTGACTTGGGGTTGAAATTAACACAACACCACATTATGGATTGTATTTTTAAAAGTGGATTAAGAGTCAGTCTAGTAAGGCGTATTTTGTAACTACACAGTCTCTATTTCCAATTACACATTCGTCAAACAGAGATTTACAGTGCAGTCCTTATTCTTATCACTTAAAGGGCATTGCACATCTAGAACAGAGAGCAGAATTTCATTCAGGCTACTTACAAAGAAATTCCAAAATCCTTAAAGACCTGAAAGTCTTCACTGAGAGTCCATCTGTAAGTGCTTTTAACATAAAAGAACGAAAGAAGTGTGGCTATTATTTGTGGAAACCCACTTAATGTGAGTTGCAAGGTAATGAGGAAAATAGACTCAGAGGTTCTTGCTGTCTGTCTGAACTAAGAACATATATACCATTTATATAAAATACAGGTATCTTCAGTATCTTTTTTCTAATTAGGTATAGTGATTTTCCAGCATATTTCTTTGTTTTATGTTAGAGGCCCTGAGGATGACAGCAAATTAAACACAAAGGGCTGGGCAGCTGGCAAGAGCCTGCGGCAGCTCAGCCTAATGGTAGTATACGTCAGGACCTTTAGGATTTTAGAGTAACCAAAACCAGAATGAAGGGCTGGTGTTTTGAGCATCAGAGGCGCCTGTTACAGACAACTAGGACTGTAGAGAAAATCAGCTCTAGTCAGATGTTTAATAGCACAAAACATTCAATAACTTAGTTGCCAAAATTATACTTCATGAGATACACTCCTAATTAGAATGTCTTAAATGATTGTTGCTAGAAGAGAATAAGGAGAAGGCCTTCACAGATAGTCTACGTTTTAAAAATAATTTCTTGAGACCTCTTGCTTTCCAAGCACACTCAGATAAGAGTTTCAGTGGTTTATCAGCAGTGCGCATGGCAGTCAGCTCATCTCTGAACTTCTGGTCGTCGGATCACCTCAGCTGGATAGGCCTGTGATAAACAGTTTGGAGGACATCAACGTAATTGTTCAGTGAGGTGACTAGAGGAACTAACTAAAGATGAGAGCTTGACATGCATAAATTAGGTAGCAGGAGAACATCGTTTGATAATAGTTTGCTGAAATATGGCAGAAGCAAACTCCATGGAAAGGAGAGACCATGTATAGTGTGCTACAGTGGTGCAACAGGATGAACTGAGAAACGGTCAGTCGGAAGGGCCACAGCTGGGGAAGAGAGATTATGTCCATACTTACATGGAACCTATTGTCTCGACACATGGTGGCAGCAGAAAAGTGTGGCTGTCTTTGTGCTAACAAATAAAATGCAGTAATGTCCTGTGGGATTAGGGGAATCATGTTGTCTGGTTTATAGCTAGGAGAATGAGTCCTAGTGGCTATTCTTTCACCCCTTGTGCCTGGTGTTCAGAAAGCACTGACTCGGCCCAGCTTTCTGATTGTGCAGGCAAGGGGAAAAAACAACTTCTGCAGAAGTTCTACAGCTTTTAAAATTTTCCTCCTTTGTATTAAAAGTGCTGTTTTGTAGTGAAAACATAACTAGGATGTAATTCCCAAACTCTTGAGTCTCATTAGGTGACTGATTTGATAAGTAGTTACTGTTTTACCAGCACTTTAGTGTGTCACCTTATTATGCACACTTGAGATCAGTTTACCAGCCCCTCCCCGTGATTCTGGCGCTCTTTCCCTTATGCCGCCTCATCTGTCTGGAACGCCTTCCCTCAGGCCACTGAGTCACCTTCCCACTTTAAATGTTGCTTTCTTCATTGTATTTTTAAACTGTCTTGCATTATAACATAATTTGTAAAAATTTATATGAAGATGAACTGCAAAAATTGTACCTATAGGTACTGATGAAGCTTCAAAAAACCTGGGGTTTTTTAGGATACAACTTTACTGACAGAATTTTAAAATAAGGGTCTTTTTTTGTCAAAACACAAGCAAACTTGGGGACAGAGATGACAGTTAAAGTAATTTGATAGTACCAGCAGTATCAGAATCACTCTGTCTAGCTAAAGAAGAAGTGATATTCAGATAATGTAAGCTCACTTACTGAAGTGAGGATCATGACCCAGAAAATTACTTCAGAGCAACAATAGCAGGAGGTACTGGCCATTCTGACTAGCCATGCAAATTGCTAACTATGCCATGTGACTTTTTCAGAAGTATATAAGACAGAGAAAGAGAGAGAGAAAGAAATAGGAAGAGAGGAGGATATACCTTTTCTAACAGGAAACTAAATAGGACCTCAAATTCATTTCAAATAAATCACCAAAAATGTTTATGATGACTTTCCCAGGCCACATTTAAGCCAATGGTTCTGCTTATGTAGTTGCCAGTCTCCAGAACCATCTACTTTCCAAACAGTCAAAATACCAATTTACTTAATGGAAGGAGTCAAAAGATATATCACAGGATTTAAAATATATTCTGATCTGGTAAACCACGCATATTACAAGCCAATTTTAGCCCAACTGGTACATCAGTGACATATAGTAATGCCATGTGCTATCACACAAGTTATAAAAAGGAATTTTCTTTCTGCCTAGGGTGCCTTTGAAAATGCTTTTTTAAATGTCTCGCTTCTTTTTGCTTTAGAAAAGGAAGAATATTGGAAGACTCCAAACTGTGACACTTTTAGAAAGAAAATGCAAATATGATGGTAAGTATTTTTCATTTAATCTAATTAGTGAAGGCCTTTTAAAGCACAATAAAACCTTTTTGGCATGTTTAATTGATGATGTGGGGCTGTGGAAACTCGATATTTGAACTACGTTTTAGACATAATGCTCTTAAAGGATATGCTTAATGTTAAATCAGGACAACATAGTAAATCAAGAAAACATCTATTTTATAAAGAAATTTTTTCTAATTTGGAAATTCAAAGGCAAGATATGAAGACCAAGCCTATGTTTTCATTAAACAGTTAAAAAGACATACTTTCAGTTTTCTTACATGTTTGTTGAAAAGCTAAGGGATTACCTGTGTAGATCTGGTTGTATATTCTCATTGGGGGTGTTTATATAACTTCATGTTGGCCAAGATTTTGACATTTGAGTGACTAGAGGCAGTCATCTAATCTTTGCTCACCATTTTTTAAAAATCAAAATATGTATTTTGAAGAGACATACTTTAGAAAGTCTCAACCATAATGCTTATAAACCATGGGTATCGTATATGAAAACTATTCCTCCTGTATAGAGCAGACTTGTTTTGTTGTGTATTGAGCTGTTGAATAGGATTTCAGGTATTTGAGTGAACAGAGAAGTTTTAAGTGAGGGCCGGAGCAGGAAGGGGAGCCAGAACTGCTAGTAGCATGCTGTGATGGATAGAGGGTACGTGAAATGCATTTCAGTTTGCTGACTGCCCTGCATGAAAGTGATAAAAACATGTATTTTCTCCTACTTGACATACTCAGTTGTGGAGTTTTGAGCTGTGGTATAAACCTGTCAAGACTCAGCTAGTTTAAATTGGCATTAGTTGAATTGACTTCCATTGAGAAACAATTTACCCATCTGAGGGTTTGACCTAGAGGAAAAGGGACCAGTGACTTACTGGCCAGGGAGGGCCAAAAGAAAGAGCGCAGTGGGAAGAACTTGCAGAGTTTTCCCAGCTTTAGTCAAGATAATAAAGTTTAAAAGCCAAGACCCAATGAATAATTTGATTCCCAAGAATGAGGCCTCTAATAACAGTCTCCACCTTGCAGATACAGCTACGTTCTATGTGCTCCCTTGGGCTCCTTTTGATTGTATTGCTGAAACTCTTAAGGAGGGATAACAGTGCTCCAAGCAGTATTGTTTTCTTTCCTGGTTTTGAAAAAAACTTAACGAAAGAAACTCCTTATGTACTGTACGCTTCCTTGCTCTCTATTTATGTGGAGCAAGAGAAAACCTTTGGTTCTTTTGCACAGATGTGAAGATCTCTCTGCTCTAGATCCTGAGATGCAGGATTTGATGCAGCCAAATGTTTACATCAGAAAATATGTGACAATGAATATAGTATTAGTTTCTGGTTTTATTCTTTTTATGTTGATCACTATATGTCCAAAGAAATTATGGCAGGGGCAAGCATGGTATTTGAATCTTTAATTTCTCAGATATTTAAAAAAGTGTAAGTTTCCTGAAATATAGCTAAAAACATAAATTTATTTGGTAATTCTTGAGCTTTTAAATCTCACTTCAAAATACATACTTTTAAATTACATTTTAACAAACATTTTAATTCTACTTGTCAAATGGTATTTCTTTCAACTTGCTGTGGTTTTGTTAGAAAACATCAGGAAAATTAGTATAATAACAGTATCTGTTTTGTTGTTATTTGGGCAAATAGAGTTCTGTATCCAGTCAAAATTAGCTGTAAAACTAATGGTGTAGGAACTTTTAAAGTGAGGACTTTAAAATTGTATGTATTGTTTTTAAGTATTCTAAACTAAATCTTAGCCAAAAGATAATATTTTTCATAAATTTGACTTGAAAATGTAAAATACTACATTCTTAAGAGATCATTGCTGATATAACTCACTGGAAATTATGACTATTTGTAATGATTATAAACAAAACAATTCTAGATTCATGTCTATTATAATTCTGCAGGGAAGCCAGTAGGGATTATTATGGTTATGAACAGACTATTTTAATGCTTATGGTTATTATAAACTCAGAGGATAACACAAACAGGTTTATAATGGTGGTGAGCTATTTAGAGGCCTAAACTTGAACGAGAGGTCAGGAAAAATTATAAAGATCACATGTCATTTGTCTCTCAGGGAAAGTGATTTTTAATCCTAATGCTGTTTATTACAAAGCAACCACTTGGCCATAAGGCCAAATAAGCATTGTTTTCGTTCATTTTATTTAAAAAAAAAAAAAGTTACATTCAAAGGAATTTAATTTGTAATATTTATACTGTCTGTTTAAGAGCCAGTTTGCCTGGCTGAGTGTGCTATAAACTTGTAAGCATACAATATTGTTTGTATTACATTGATTGTATTTGCAAAAGTTTTATCACATTGGAGACAATATTTTTTTACAAGTCTACTGGCTAAAAAATGTTGTGGAAATGCTCTCTGATGAAATTGGAGTTTCAAGCTGACTTCCATGCTGGTAATCTGTCTGGTTTTGGATGTCTCCACTGTGTCATGGGGTGAACAGAAGCTGCTATGTCTCAGTTGGATATTGTGGAAATGCTGTGTTTTTTCTTGAGACAGGCTCAGGAACAGTCTCTCTTAAATCTCCAGGGATCTAAGCCCTAAGACTACTCTCAAATTTATGTCTAGTTATGTTTAAGAATCATTTTGCTGCTCTAGAACCCTGCCCAGAAAATGGAAGTAGCCCTGTATTCTTCTTTTATGAAAGTAAATATATGTGTGTTAAGTGGGGACTATCCAGTACCCCTGGAATGATAATTTCTGATTGGGATCAGCAATCATATTTAGTGGTGTCCTAGTAGCTTGCTGACATTAATGACAAGAAAGTCTTCATCAGTCAGACATGGGTGATGAATCACTGCTACCTCTCTCCCTATCCAAGAAAAAAAAGCCAGCTAAATGCAATGGAGGTTTGGCACAGGTGGCTGCTCTACTGTTTCTGCTTCCAAATGATATATAGTAACTTTGGCCTCCCCTTTACAAGCTTGAAGTTTTAAATTGAAACAGTTGGGATTTTTTTTATGCTGGTAGACCAAATAAACAAAGAAACAGTATCCCAAAAACATTGTCCCAAGATTTTCTGGAGAGAAAGAAGAGTCTCTAACTCACTCGTATTAAAAAATCAACAACACGACTGTCAGCATTTTGTACAACTGCAGTGTCAGTAAACAGAAACAAGAGATTACAAGTTTGCGGCAATTTTTCTTTCCTAAATGGGAGCTTAGTAAGTATTGGCATATGAGATCTCCAGGAACATAAGGAGTCAATAGGTTTCTCTACATACGAATTGTGTGTAGGTAGCAGCAGTGATTCTATTTTTCACACAGTTATGTGGATTTGATTGCTGATCTCATACAGCTTATGTTTCTTCTGTCTCCAAAATCAAATACATTTTTTTTTTAATCTTTTGTTCTAATGCTAAGGTTGAGACTTACATCACAGGAAATTCAGAGTTACAATCCTCCAAGGACTCCAGGCTCTGACTGCTCACATATAATTTCTGTGGAGCCCCTTAACAACCCCTGCAAGAGAAATCTAATTTTCCATCTGTCCAAGAGTCTTCATCCACTGTGAATATCTAATCCACTTTTTGAACAGAGATGTGCTGTACTGTAGTTGATACAAATGACACAGATTCATTACCGCTTTGACGCCACATTTCAGTCCATGCTATACCAAATATCTATCAGTTGCTAACTGCACCAAAATAGATCTCACAGTATCATGCCCTTCTGGGTTTCAGTAATACATGTGAAATCATGAGTCTTACCCTGAATTAAATCACAAAAGCTGCAAAGTACTGTCCAATCATCTTCACTAAATAGAAATACCTTTGTTGCAAAATAGTCCCATATTTTTTGAGCAATAACTACTAGCAGAAACAGCTGGATGTGAACATGGTCACAGTTTATGCCTCAGAGTTATTATTTTTTCCCCAGCTATTCTTCACAGGGTCCTATCATAGGAGAAGATAAAACAGCATGTCCTGACAATTGTTTAGGCACAGGGCCACAGGCTGTTACACCTAGCTGATGGCGGAGTCCTCTGCTTCCTAGAGATGCATGCTGTGGCATCTTCTTTCCTAGCAATCAGCCCTAACATCTATTTCATGTCATGCCTATTGTGCCCTCTGATATTCAAATATTTCCTTACAGTTTCTTTTTTCTCATCATCTGCAAGTATTTTTCTGGTTCAGGACCTTTTCCTTCACTATTTCTGTTCCTATACCTAAACACATCCATGCCTATCTTCTTACTGCCTGGAAGGTTTTTTCTCTCAAATCTTACTCCTTATAAAGCCAAGGACCTTATCACCCAAGAAATGGGGTGGAGAGAGAGCTGAGTATCAGGAAAAATTCAGTCTAGCTCAACAGAGGGAGGGCTTTATGGTGGCATTTCTGGTTTCCCAGTACTATTTTATCTTTCGTTCCCAGTTCTATTCCATTAGCCAGAAACTTAATTCTGTGGATTAAATGCCAGCTCTCACCACACCTCTAAGAAAAGAGACCATCTGTGTCATTTTCACAGTTAGTTTTCCCCTCTGCTGTCTCCCAAGCCCCCTGAGAGAACAGAACCCTCCACCCCACCTCTGTTTACACGAGCACCTTTATCTTTCACAATCAGGTCGCCCTGGGCTTGGGATAAGAAATGATACTAAACAATCCAACATGGAAATTTGCAAAGAAGCCAAGAGTGCTCACCATGAAGTGTTGTGACCAGCCTGTGCGTGAGCCTCAGTTCTGGTCCTCTCCTGTGCCTCTTTGTTCTCCCCAGTGCAGGCTGCTACCTTTCTGCCTGCTCTTTACGAAATAGTAAGAAGGCTAATTTTAGGGTGCTTCATCATCCTGCCACGCAAAGACACAGTGTCATGTCAGAATCAGCAGCATGTGGCACCACTTGGAGCTGCTATTTTATAAGCTGAGGTTCAGTGTGTTCTCAAATTGGTCTCTGCAGGGCAGGACTGGCTCAATTATTTATCTTCTATTCCTGTAGGATTGCACCTTAAAAATCAAACACCAGTGTTTTGGCCTGATCAAAAGCCCAGTTTAATGACATGGGGAACTGGTGTCTCAGCATCCAGCACTTAAGCTAAAAAACCCCAAAAGATTACAAGGGAATTTCCTGGTGTTCAGTTAGCACCTGGCCTGCTGATCTATTTATAACAGAAAAAATCATGTAATTGTGCAAAACCACTGTGATAGGAAGACAACGTGCCACATGCGGGAAGGGGCTGCACTCCCAACCCTCTGGGTGGGATGCTCGAAAATGCTCAGCATCGTCAACCCCAACCTGAAGGTGTCTGGGCACTTGTGTGGCTTCTGCTGTACTGCCAGGATATGGGGTAGCCACTCTGAGCGCCAGCTGCAGTTCCTGTGGCCTCGGGGATATTGGATACACATGGGAGTTGGTGAGCACAAGAGCTTCATACCTAATGCAAAGGGCAGCTCGTTTCCTTCATTGTAGTCTTCCCGTCCAGGATTCATCCTTGTCCTTCGCTGCTTTTCCGTTTTCTTTACATCTGTCATCCTGTGAATAGCATTCTTTTGGCTATTTTAGCTATATTTTGTGGCCTGAGAGGATGAGAGAAATGGGGTGTTGCAAGTTTTTGGTTTTGCTTATCTTATTTGAAGGTATGACTCCTCAACTTATCCTTAAACAGCTCCCTTAATTAGATGCTTGGAGTTAGACACAGAATGTGCAATATTGTTGATTTAGTATTTATATAGTGATTTACCTTCACAACCGGTCAAAAATGTCCATTTTTTTCACCATATCACCATCAGTAAATAAATTATTGGTCATACTGGTAAGCACATTTGCATTTGAGCTAACCAGAATCATTACAGTGAGCAGGGTGAGCAGACAGAAAACTAAAACATGCTCAGCTGTAAAGTGGCAAAGCATATAAAACATGTACTCTACGTGTCTGTGTGAGGTACGGCTGTCTGTCTGCATAGGCACTTTCATTAATTCACTAACATCCAAATATTGATACTGTGAAGAATATAAGGATAAAACCTAAAACTGAAGTGGCATGAAAGGGTCTGCCATACCTCGTTTGTAAGGCTATTTCCATTCTAAAGCCTTTCCTTTGTCTTAATCAAGAATATTCTACACAAAGGCTTCACACAACGGTTAGTAATTTCTCACAGCAAAATGCTGGCATCTCTAATTTCATGTTATCAGCTGTTCTGGACACCCATTTCTATTTTCTGTAGTCTGTGACACATCACAGTATGCAACAAAAGGTGGTTGAAATGAGGAATTAATGTTTATAAAGTATGTACTGACTGTTGCCAGGAGAAAATGGAGGCAGAAAGCAGAGTCCATCTCTGTTATTAGCTGTACAGAAAGTTTTATTCCGTAACACAGTAGCCTTCAAAAACACCAGTATTAACTGAAAGATGTTTTCCACTAATAAAGTATAGGTTAATAAACACTATATATGATTTTTCATTTTTGTATTATTTGAATGGGTGATTAACAGGGGTACAATTTAAAAAACACAACTGTGCTGACAGTGATCCCCAGGCATAAGCCAAGCATTGCTATTTTAATAATGGCAGGGCAACTGAAAATAGTTTTCTGCTTGTTATGACCATCAATAAGAAGACTGTGCAATTGTAATAGGAAACCCTCTGCGCTAAGGCACTTAGAAGGAATAAATCCCTTCCCTGAAGTTAACCAGATTGACATTTCTTGTTTTCACTGGATTTTGCATCACTGCAAAATACCGGGTTTTTTTACAAGTACAAGAATGGACATTGGGAATTTTGAGGTGCGAGCACGCTCGCCTGCAGTCCTCTTGACTGCTGCAACTACAGAACCACATTTTGGCAGATTTGGTGCCAGTGGATGCAAAACTGGTTGCACAGAGTGGCCAGGAGTCCAGGCACTGGTGTGGCACCTGGGCAGGTACTGCCGTCCCCCTGCTGCCTCTGTATCTTTAGCCCATGAAGGAAGGGGCTTCCTCAAGGCATTAAGACAGGCAAGATATGGCTTCTCGGGCACAGAAAATGTCCTAAGATAGGTAGCAAGTGGAATAAAACAGCGTATATTTATTTGAAGACACATTTGAATTCTTTAACTTACAGTAATCTGACTTTAGGACTAAAATAATTCTTTTAAATAAAATAGCTGTCTATTACACAAGGAAGTTGAGATTTGTGCAACATGGTATATTGTTTAATGTATTTCTTACTTAATGCCAGTTATACGGAAATACTTATCTGTGTAAAAATTGTACTGGACATGTAATGTTCTCTTCAAGTACATGGACATATCCCCACATGCTGGCCAGAGGACACATTGCACAATGAATGGCAATATTTAAAACATACTTCACAGTGTAATTATTCACAGTTACTACTCTGGTGGTCTCCCAAATAAAGGGACAAGGAAGTTTAGAAGATAATGAAATGTTTTCCTGCATGCGCTATGTGTAACAGCTACTGCTAACCTTCTGTTCTTACATGCCAAATAGAAAAGGCAAATCACTCCCATCTCTCCTTTAAATAACGAACCTGCGCATTTGCTACCTGGAAAAGCGGTGCATTATTTAGCCTTTGTCAGCCATGCAGCCATCTCATTTTCTCTATGGATTAATTTAATATTTCTGGTTTGGATATCTACTAATAAATTTACAACCACAAATCCTGAGAAGTCCTGTAGTATCTCACCTATTTAGATATGCAAAGGAGCGTTTCATGGCTGGACCAAGACATCCCATTTGTTGGGTTTGGTTTGGGTTTTTTTTTTTAATGCTTTCTATTACAGAGCAAAATGACACTGAACACAGCACCTTTCTTACCTATAGTTTGCAAAATCACTTGCTGGGAAGCGTGCCTGGTCCTGACCTAAAGGGGGATCGCAGGACTACTGTAGAGAGGCTGCTAATTAAGGAAACCATACTTGGATTCCCAACCCAGTACTAAGCGAAATCCTAGGAAAAAAAGCTTAAAAAAGCTAAAAAATGTGTCTAATGTGTAAATTTATCTTTAGTTGCTCCACTAGAGATATGTGTTTAGTGGAAAAACTGTTTTAACTTGCCTACCTTGTATATGCTCTGACACTGAGAAAGACCTGTGCCCAGAATGCTGAAAACTGCATTAATTTCTGGCAGAGGGACACAGCAAAGCCCCACACAGCCCCTCTCCCTGAGCTGGGGGTGGTGGCAGGGCTGGTGCTCCCACAGCTGCCTCCCGTCACCCATGGGGAAGGAGACCGCCGTGTCGGGAGTTAATGATGGGTAATTGGAGTATGAAGAACAGTTTGTTCTCGCTTCTCCCTGGCAGATCCAGTTCCTCCCCACTGGCTGAGCTCATTCTTCTCCTGCCCTCGGAGATGGCGCAGAAGCTCCTGCACATCTCCGTAGGTCACAGATAAGGAACGGCAACACGCAGCCGAGTCTCCTCACCGCTCTGCAATGAAGTAGAAACACGCCATCACCAAGACCCTTTCTCAGCAAACCCAGCAGGAGCGATCTGCCCCAGACCATACTCATTAACGCTTGATTTCAAGACAGTGATGCAATACAACGCTGGTATTTTGTAAAGCTGCTGTATGCTTTTTGCGCTCGCTTGTTCCCAAACCAGAACGCCTCCGGCTGTAGCCACCGCCCCGGAACGAGCACCGGCGCCAGCGGCACCCTCCCGCACCGAGCCCTGCTCTTCCCCGGGGGAGGACGAAGGCGTCACGCCAGCGCTCGTCACTTCGTCGTCATCCTCCTCGCCGACTCCTCGCTCAGCCTCTTCATGGCCCAACGGCGGCAACTCCCACCGTAACCTCGGCCCGGCAAGCGCCCCTCGCTCCCCGCCGGTCGTTTAACGGCACGGCTCCCGTTAAACCGCCGTCGCGGGACGCGCGTCCCCGCCCCGCCAGGCGGGCGGTGCCTGCAGCTGCCGAGCCCCGGGCTGATGTGACGTCACGCTGCGCCGCTGCTGCGTCACCGCCGCTGACCACGAGGCCAGGGAGGGAGGGAAGCGGGCGCGCTGCGGCCCCGCCCGCTGAGCCGGCGCCTGCGCGGGAACGGCGGCCGGGCCCTGTCACCGCTCCGCCTCGGGGCCGGCTCACGCCCTCGCGGTGGCCGGTGGGTGCCTGCGACCGGCGGGCGGGCGGGCGGACCGAGCTGAGACGCGGCCTGGTGGCGAGCGGAGCACCTCGCCTCGCCGCCGGTAGGTTCCGCCGCGCCGCTGGAGCTCCGCCGAGCCGGGTGCTGCCGCCCTTCGGCCCCACGGGGCGGGCGGGAGGAGCGGCGGAGCCCCCGGGGCGGCCGGTGGGGCCGGGGGCGGTTGGGACCGTTACGGGCGACGGCGCTTAGCAGCTGCGGGGCGGGCTGAGGGGAGCTCGGCGCGCCCGGCGACGCCCCCTCGGACCGGGCGGAGGCCCCGCTCTGGGCGGCGGCGGCCGGGAGAGCTGCGCCCCGGGGAGGGGAACCGTTCGGCATCTGGCAGCGTGTGGGCGAGGGCGGGCGGTGTCCCGCTCGGCGGGGCGGGCGGGAGCGTGTGGTACGGCCGCGGGACCGCCGGGCGGGCAGCCCACCGCCGGGGCGCTTTAAGAGCAGGGCGAGATTACCCAGCCCGCCCCGGCCTGCGGGGAAGCGTCCAGAGTCTTCCTGCCGCACCGTTACTCGCTCTCCGCTAGCAGGAAACCAGTTGGGTGGGTTCCCTCGCCTTCGGTATTCGGTGTCGGCGTTGGGCTGCTTTTGACGTCATGCCATGATAGTATCCAGCAGCTGACAACGCGAGTTGGCTTTCGTGACTACCTGCACGGATAACTGCCGTGATCTGAGATCAAAGTACAAAACTTCTTTGGCTACTGACTCTTAAAAGAAAAAAACCAAAACACACTGCCCCACACCTCCCCCCTTCTGTGGAACTCCGTATCCGTTTCAACAGAAAGGAGAACTTTTCTGCTTTTTGCCCCAATGGAGATGGGGATAAATCCTGACTATGGAAATCTGGAAGCACTATAATCGTACATCTTCTCTAACTTCTTGTATTGCAGGTTGAAGCTTGCGTTGCGGTCTCTGCTACGGATGTGTGAAAATTGCTGTTGCATAGCTATGTCTTAACTGAAGACGTCTTCATTTTGATGTCCCCTTCTGAATGTGGTATGATATAGCTAGTGATAGCTAGGGAAATATTTGATCATGCGTCATCTCCTGAGATAGGTAAACAGAATGCAATATACTTTAAGCTGTTTGGGTTTGTTTGTTTGTTTTTTGTAATGAGATCACAAAAACAATCATCTTGTTTACTGCATTTTGACTTTTGCAGAGAAAAATAGTTCATCGTGTTTTGCTGGCAAGAATTCTACCCTTTGGTTTATGTAATGCTTAGGTGCTAACTGATGGCTTGCTTCTCTGAGCAGTTTTATATTTAGGCGGTTTATATGTGTTATGACCCTGCAGAATGTAAGAATGCACGCATTTGTAGTGCATTGTATTCCACTTTCCATTATTCATGCTGTCTTCCAAATAACAGTCACAGGTGAAAATTTACAGCAATTTTACACTGTATTGCATTGATTTTTAAATTGCTCCGAAAATACGGGGAAACTTACTGTCGCAAAAGTGTGGTATAAGTAATAGTGAAAACATTGTCATAAATTCTTCATCATCTGCAATACTGAAAATGAAAGAGAAGTGTAGCTTTGTATCCTTTCCAAATAGGTGCAGAGTCTGTCAGCATAAATACTGCTAATTGCAATTTAGGCGTTAGGGATGGGGGTTTGCATGGGGGAGTTTGTGTATGTCGCCTCCTGTTCTGCAGAGGAACTATGATGCTGTAGCCTGTGTTAATTGCAGTGCAAGATTGGGGACTTGAGTTTCAGATATTGATTTTCCTTTAAATTGTAAGTTCAGTTGACTCATAGTCGTTTAAATGTAATGATTGACACATTGTATTATTCTTTGTGTTGCATAACTGGATTGATCAGAGCTGACCAATTTTTTCCAAGCTATGAGTCAAGTGTTGTTTTAGGGGATGATCTTGAGGCTGTACACAGTGCTTTCTGGAGTCATGCAGCTCCTTGTGTAAAGAAACTAGCCTATACTGTCTCCTTAAAAGATGTTTGAGGTCATTTCCACTGGCTAGAATTGGTTGTGACTGCTATTTGTATAGTTCTGGATCAGGGACTACAGAAGTTTTACAAAGAATGGTATTTTAAATTTTTGAAACAAAGTTTTATAAACCCGAGGACCTGTACATCTTAAAAGTTGTTTCTGAAATGGGAAGGAAAGCATTTTACTGCAGAGTTAATGTAAATATTATCCAAGAAAGTAAATCACACTCTTAAAAATTGTTGAATGGTTCAATATATTGGCATATAGAAAGTGAACTTGTGGATTATGTGCTATATAACATAAATGTTAGGGACAGCACTGAAAAACTGTACATTTTCTTTTTTTTTTTTGAACAGCTACACGGGATATTCTAGAAAAGTGAAGTTGGAAAATCTCTGTGATCAAGAGAAGCATAAACATGTTGTGCTGGGGAAATGCATCTTTTGGACAGCTTGGATTGGGTGGAATTGATGAAGAGATTGTTTTAGAACCCAGAAAAAGTGACTTTTTCTTAAATAAAAGGGTCAGAGATGTAGGATGTGGACTGAGACATACTGTGTTTGTCCTGGACGATGGGACTGTTTATACATGTGGATGCAATGATCTAGGACAACTAGGGCATGAAAAAGCCAGGAAAAGACCCGGTAAGTTTAGAAGTAATGAATTGTGGAGCATATGTGTAGTTGTACATGTATTTTTGGTTTCATTATGCTACCTCAGACCCAAGACTGCCAGTGTCTGTGCATGTGCTGAATTGTATGCGTAGTAGTTCTTCCAAGAATGGACGTATTTTTAACTTGAAAAGCATTCCTTTGCTTGGATCGCACCTTGTGACAGTTGGAAACAACCAACTCCGAAACATGGCTGTCCCCTCATATTTTTGCCTGCCGTGCAGCTGGATAATGCCACTGTTCTTTATTTCCAGCATGGAATCAGTTTACCTAAGGTTGTGGGAGACTGAGTGGCTGTTTTTAATCTCAAGGGGAGGTGACCTGCTTCAATGCATGTACGGGTCTGGCTGCTGGAGTATAGTAGAAATGAATATTTGGCATTCCGTAGTTGAGAAACACGCTCTATGTTTTTAATCATCTAACATGTGATGTATAGCAGGTCTGATTAAAGCCTTCTTAATTTTCTTTTTTTTAAGAATGAAAAATGAAACTTTTGATAAGAGACTTTTCAGCATATGCAGTGCTACAGGAAGCACGTTTGGGAAAGCCTAAAGGATGCAATGTAAAGCTTCTTTGGGTTTTTTTCTTCCTATCTATGTTATATGCGTATTTCTGCTTCCTGCTAGTGCAGTTCTATAGCAGAAGTGGGTAAACATCTTGCAGGGACTGCAGAGGAGTGTGCACATGGGCTCCCTTCAGAGCTGTGCATGTGAGTCATGTCTGCGTGCTACTGAGATATGGAACAGTGCTTCTGACAGCACTTCTAGCATAACATAAGCAAACTAAAAAGGCTTAGTAAGAGTTTGTTCTAATCACTGCTATAGCAATTTTACAAGTTACTTGGCACAATAATTGATACAAATATTTCAAATGGAAACAAGGTATTATGCAGTATTTTAGTAGTTCTCCTTTATTCAGAGTTTCGGATTTGGTGCCAAGTAAAGATTTTTTTTGTGTAGTTGATATGTAACTTTTTAGAACGAATTTGGACTTCTACTGAGAAACAGTAAATGGGTATTAAAACTGATAAACTTTAATCCTCTGCAAACATCTGCTTCATGAACATGAATAGAAACTCAGCTTGTCAAACTTACTCTGAATGTTTTTTACCCACTTTGAAAATGATGCTGAATTGTCTTTTAAATCTGAAAGTTACAACAAAAATAGCTGACTTCTAACTTTTGGTTTTTTTAAAACAGCCTTGTATGAGCTTTCATATGTAGTGGACAAACACCTACTATAATTTTTTTTTTTTTTAACAAGCTCGAGCACAGCGGCCGTGAGGATTGTAACGTCCTCCTGCCTGGTTTTTCTTTCCTCTAGAGTTTGCCAACAATGCTGTTGAATGTTCTGATGTGAAGTCAGTGCATTGAGATAACTTTACTTGCGCAGTCTAAAGAAGCTCAATGTCTTTACAAACGAGTTGATGTTGTCTTTTGAATGTATTTCTGCTAACTGAAGATAATTTTGTTGCTGACTGCATGTCTTTGCCACCTCCGTGTCACCAGTGGCACTATTTAGCTGTGCCTTCCCTCTTTCCTCCCCACAGAGCTCTGCTTGCTATAGGGATTGTGTGAATATTCCTTAATCCATATTAGGCGAAGTCAGCCTGGCTAGTTTAGTGGCTGGTGAAGATAGTCTGAGTTAGTCTGCATGCTGTTGCCTGAACTGGAGAGCGCTTGCATGACCTCTTCCAGTGGCAGAGCAGCGGAGGCTGTAATGGGCCTGGATTGGCGTGGTAACCTCTTTAATCAGACCAGCTGTTTTTTAAAAAAATGAACTGACATCTGCTGCCTGTGTTACTTTATTTTGGAAACTGAGTGCCTGTCATGTTGCAGATACTGTTAGCTACTGTTTTGAAATTGACTTAGGCGATGCTGGGCTGTGTTTACAGTGCGTATGACATTGATGATACACAGGCTTTTTCAGTGGTGTGCCATTCTTAGGCAGGAAAAAAAAAATTGTGTGGTTGAAAACTGGGCATGAAATGTCCAAGCAGGCTCTCTTATTTAAGGGGACTGTTGAAAATTCCTGCCTTAATGACAGGCCCTGATGATATTTCTCCACTTTACTGTTGCTGAAATGAAAATGTTAGACTTCTGATCACAAATCATAAGCATGAAAACAATCTTTGAGTTTTTCCAAATGTATTTAATGGTATTGATGCAGGCTACTGGGAAAAAAATCACAGGTATTTTAGTGTTTGCTTTTCAGAGGCGTGCACTGTATATCTAGAAAAATGACTCTTTAGGATCTGTTTCTACAGTATTTTGCATTATAAAGAGGACATTGTGTAGCTCATTGCAAAATCAGTAGCTTTAGTCTTTAATTTGCCCTGCCTTGTTTTGCTGGCTTTTTTGTTAATAATGAATAGGTGACTTTAATTTGCTGTGGTAGAATGTTTTCCTCTTACATAATGTCTACACGTGTAGTCATTTGACAGTAATCTATTTGACCTTAATGTTAATTGAGTTTCTGCACTCATTTTCTGATGGCAAGATTAGAAAGAACCATTATGATCAAGCTGCAGTTTTTGTGCACTTCTGTATGTTGCTCCAGATACAGTTGTTGTTTGGTTACTTTGGGGTGTCAAATTTAACTTACTTCTCCTAGAACAGCATGCTTTTAATTTTAAATAAAGGATGTTTTGCCAGACTTCTGGGCTTACTTCTGTGTCATTTCAATTGATATCTTGCTACTAAGTATAACTGCCTTGAACAACTCTAGCTTGTTAGTAACTTTTTTTTAAACAACTTTTTTTTTAGAGCATGTTGGTGCGCTGGATGCCCAAAATATTGTAGCTGTGTCGTGTGGAGAAGCCCACACTCTTGCATTAAATGACAAAGGTCAGGTATATGCTTGGGGTCTGGCTACTGATGGACAGCTTGGCTTGCCAGGAACAGAGGAATGCATCAGAGTGCCCAGGTTAAAAATAATTAGTATATAATAAGTTATTTTAGAAGTGCTTAAATCACATTGGTTAAGCTATTCTGCTGTTATCATTAAAAACATGCATTAGAAAGTGTACTTTAGCTGTGACACTTGCATGCTGCAGACAGCTTCCTTTCTCAAAAAGTCAGCTTATGTGAGAAGTGTGTTATGGGTTTGCTTGGTTTGGTTTGTTGTTTTTTTTTTTCTTTTTTTAATAGTCATCTATTAAGAACGAGAGTTATGTTGGAAAAGTAGGATGGGTATTTTAAGAATGTGAATGGGGGATTGATAACTGCCATTTAAGAGAAGTTAAAGAGAAATTAGAATGTTAAATTTTCAAAACAAGTTGTGGGAGTATATTTGAAGAAGGTATGTTTGCTATCTGATCTTTGTACTTCAGTTTTCACCCCGAAGTTTTTTTAGCTGTGATCAAATAATAGTTACAGAAATGAATGCTAGCCAGATTCACTTGCTTGTTTTCAGAATGCTGTAAGCATTGCAGCTAGCTGAAGTCCACATTTTTACTGTGATGAATAGGTTCACTGAAATCAGTGGAACTGTCTGTAGCAGTAAGTTTGTATGTTTGCAAGCCAGAGGTTTTCTTTTCTAATTTTGTTTTCTGCATAGGAAAAAGACACATGAAAGTAACAATTCCTTGAAACATTAGTAATTTATAAGGTTATCTTAGCAGTTTGTGACATATGTATAAATATGAAAGATATAAATAACTAATATAAAGGTTTTTTATTTCTGTATCAAATTTAAAAGCCTGCAGGCCTTCTAGAAACTCCTTTTTCTCATCAAAAGTTGAAAGCATACTAGATTTAAAGCACGTTTGCAACTTGTTTATAATATTGTGCAATACTGAATAGCTCTGTAAACTGAAGTTTTGATTGAAGTTAATGAAAAGAGGTGAAGAATTGGGTGTTCAGATTTTAACAGAAAGTAATTCAGGCTTTATATCTAATACTGATATGAAGAAGACTGTAAAACCTTTTTTCTTTTGGAGATTAGAAAGTAAGAATCATTTTCTTCTTGCATCCCGTATTTATTTCCTCCATTCAGCTGTGTGACATCTCCTTCCTAGCACATGAACCTCCCTAGTTCTTCATTATGGTCTGTTACTGACTTTATTAATTTGAAAATAAAACAGAACCTGTCCTTGAAAGTGTTAGAAAAGAAGCAACTTTGTCTTAAGACTTTACTGAATAGGTTCTAATTGAAGTTAGGATATTTATATTAGTTTCATATATACTTCAGTGAAAATTATTCACTTTTTGTATATTACCCTTTGGCGTGACTTTCTATTTCATACCATGACTTAGTAGCTTAATTCTTTCTCTGTTTTCTTACCCCAATAGGAATATTAAAAGCTTATCAGAGATCCAAATTGTTCAAGTTGCTTGTGGTTATTATCACTCGCTAGCACTCTCAAAAGGTAAGCCAAATTCTTACACAAAACAAAGTTTTGTTTAACTTCTTACCAGGTAATTCTAAAGGTTTCAACATTTATTTAAAAAGGAAACTTTTTTTAAAACATGCTGCCACTTAGCACAGGTGGGATTTCAGGTTGATAGGGGAAATGTAATTTAATGATGGAAGCTTGAATTTAAAAAATAAATGTACAAACAAGTGTTGTGTTGTTCTGCTTTTTTGCTTTTATTATCTTTCTTTCATGTAACTTCCTTCTTAAATTCATTTTTGTTTCTCTCCTTTTTTTTTGGTCCTATTTCTCTTTCATCCTGCTAGCATGCCACTTTGTCATTCATTTTTTTTATCCTGTAACTTCAAGTTACTGAGGCTTGACGGGAACGACTTTCTTGTCTGCATTTCTATTGCAAAGCTTCTGGTTTGTTGGTGCTTCTGTAGTTAAGATGTAATGTCACGTTATAACCCACTTTTGAAAGGTTTAAACATCTGTCTTCAGAATTTTGCTGGGGTTAGTTAGTATAGCTGTCCCGAAACGAATGTAAATTTAATTTCCTGCTTGTTTGTTTCATTGTGACAAAGGAGAGTTGTGGCCAAAACTGCCATTTGGAAGAAGTGGCTGTTGGATGGGGATAATGGAAACTTAGAAATTCAAAACAAAAATTCCAGAAAGCTTGTAAAATTTGACAGTGTTTCTTGACTGTGTGTGGTTAAAATATAAATTAAATAAGCTGCAGGGAGGGAGGTGTTAATTGTACGCAATGATTTTTTTTCTTTTTCTTTAAATAGAATAGTTTATACAGACTCTATGTGCCTTGATTCTGTGCATGACTTTTCATGGGCTCATATTGAGTGTTTTCTGTGCCTTTATGTGTTCCAGGCATCTTTACCGTTATAACCAAGTGAGATTCCTTTGTTTTTAGGACAGGAAGACAGATTGCGTATAACCCTTTGCCTGGGTTAAGATCAGCAGTAGAATGTGGGGAGTATCAGAATTGTGCTGCTAAGCGTTCTGTTGGTCAAAGATGCAAGAATGTAATAGGAGTTTGTAATTTAAAATTCACTCAGTGTTTTAAATAGTTACAAGCTTCAAATACAGCATCACTATCCTATTGCAAGTTCATGGATTTGCAGCTCTGTTTCTGTTCTTCGCATGCATTGTAGGGTGGTTTTTTTTGTTTGGGTGTTTTTTTGGTTGGTTTTTTTTTTCCCCTGGTTGTAAGGGAACCTGTAGAAATACTTGCAGTGCAGCAAGTGGCCGTAAAAATAGAGCCACACAGGGAGGAAAATGGGATGAACTTAGTTGAATCGGGCATTTTGAGAGGAGTATTTTTAGATCTGTATATGAGATATTGTTCATGTGATTATAAATGATTGGCATAGGATTTATTTAGTGATAGGAAGATTGTTTTGTATAAAAGTGTGGTTTGGGGTTGTTTGTTTTGTTTTTTCTGTTGTCTGGTTGGTTTTGATTTTGTTTGGGTTTTGTTGTTGTTTAAATAAATAAATAAAATATGAGATACCTGTACTCCAGGGGATGGGTTTTGTTGTTTCCCATCTTGATAAAACTGTTATTGGAAAGATGGAGGTGGGAGAGACATAGGAAACATTACTGTTTGAAGGTAACATTACTGTCTGAAAAGTATCACATCAGCAAAAGCAAAAATCTTTGTAATTAGGTGTTGATCTTTAGGGTAGTAAATATCTTGGCAAAACATTGGTTGTTCGGTAGAACGTTTTCTTTTGGAGGCAATTTTAGCATAAATAGCTCTGATTTGTGAATCTTCAAAATGTTTTTTTCTTTGTAAGGCATCAAATGGCGTTATAAATTTTGTGCTTCATTGATCATATAATTAATACAATATTTTAAAATTTGAAATATATGTCACTTAAATTGTATGTGAAAACTAAGTATGTTACCATATAAAAGCTTAAATGAGGCGTGTGATTGGGAATTGGAAATTTTTGCATGTCCAGTGTGCCACTTCAACAAGATATCTGCATAAAAATATATGCAGTAGTGGAACTCCCAATGGAACAGCATCTTGCTTAGTAATAACCAAACTCAACTTATCTAACACTGTTGAAACAGGAATGTTAAGAGCAGTTTTGAGGGTTTTGAATGTGATTTAAATACTTTCAGTTTGACTAAATATTTGAGTTGAATATCTGAAATTACAGCAGAATGCTTAGTTTCAAAAGTCAGTAATATGTATGCATTTTCAAAGTCAAAAATATATGAAGAGTAAGTGTCTAACTTTCAGCTTTTCTTACAGTAAATAAACTTTATGTAATTAAACTATATTGATTGTATTTCTTGTTGTGTTTTTTTTTTTTCCTTTAAACAGCAAGTGAAGTGTTTTCCTGGGGACAAAATAAATATGGCCAGCTGGGCTTAGGTTACGAGTATAAAAAACAAAACTCCCCACATGTGATTAAATCTCTGCTGGGAATCCCTTTTGCACAGATTGCAGCAGGAGGAGCTCATAGTTTTGTACTAACTCTTTCTGGAGCCATTTTTGGATGGGGACGCAACAAATTTGGGCAGCTGGGTCTTAACGATGATAATGGTAAGTAAACTTCAGTAAAATTTCATGTTGAACATCTTGGTTTGTGAATCTAAAGACAGCGGTATTGCTAGAAAAGGAACAGACGGAACAAACCTCTGTTGAATATTGTCAGAGCATGCTGATGTCATGTGAGATTGCAAAAGCTAGTTTTTTCCTCAGCTGTTGTGTAGTGAAAATTCTGACAGTGTTATGTTGAAATTCTAGCCTGCTTGACTTGTATTCTTTCCTTGTTCTAGATTTTTCTGTGACTTAAACTTTCTGAATGGGATTGAATTAAGATACTGTGCAGTAGTTAGAGTTTGAACTGAATTTTACATAGATGAAATTGCTTGACAAAACCAGTAATCTGTCAAAACTATTTGGTTGTCTTTAGTAGACATTTCTATGTGTTTTACTGACATGTGGGTATCTGCCTTTCTTGGGCCACTTTTGATAATCATTCATGATTTTCAGCTAACCATTTCCAAAATTTCCTCTACTAAGATGTTGATACTCATTAATGATTTAAAGCAAGAAGTTAGGTTAGAAAAAAATTGTTTCTTTGTTAGTTGTATTAATGTTACATGCACACTATCCACATGCTAGTTTCATGAATTCAAATTTTCTCACTCTTCATTGTTCTCAACACCATTTAAAATAAGAAAAATATGTTGTAGTTAAAATGCATATCCAAATTAATGCTTTAAATCTGGTCACACTCATGTAATAATAAAATTACATGTACTTTTCAAAAAACAAATTTTCATGGGAGACTTCAGTTGCTTCTACATATTCTTTGGAATATGTGTGACCCCAGTTTTTTACATAGCATCATTTCTCAGTAAAATCCCTTTTTAATGTCTTGATAGGGCTGCTTCCAGGCATCTTAGTGTGCCTGACAAATTTTAAGATGTTAGCATTAACATTTAAAAAAACTGTGTCTGCAACTGGATAACAAAGTTGATTTGCTCTGGTCATGGAGGGAAGTTAGTTGTGCTTCCTAATTATTCAGTGTTCCATTCTATTATACATTTAGTAATACTGAACTATGACCAGCTGATACCAACTTATAGGAACACTTTAAAAACATGAAGCACATAAACAGCTCAAAACAGCTGTAATTTGTTTTCTTTTCTCATGGCCAATGGCAGGTCTAACATACTGTTCCATATTTCATGATTTACATATTGACATACGATCTTATGCTAATGAAAATGAGACTCTCTGCTACAAAGTATTTCAGTATAGCAGTCTCTCTGTTTTTCTGTAATAACACTTGCATCTCAAGGATACATAAACTCAGTCACAACGACTGCATTACGCTAACAAATTTAAAGTGCTTTTTTGACTGGAACCGAATTAGAATCAATGGGCAAAACTATTTGTTTTCTGATTTTTATTTTCAAAATAAGCCATATGCTGCTGTATTGAACCTTTCAGACAGGTATGTTCCTACGCTGTTAAAGTCACTGAGAACTCAGAAGGTTGTTCATATATGTTGTGGAGAAGATCATACTGCTGCCCTTACAAAGGTACAATATTTAAAGATATGTTTATGCTTTGATATGTTTAATATTTTCAGCAAACTGAATAGGAAATAATAAACAAAATTCTGCATGAAATTTCTTCAAAGTTTATTGGATGAAGTTGAGGAAACATTGGAAGAATGGGTAAATATTTGAAAAAACTTACTAAATGCAAGAAATTTCTCAGTGGTTTTAAATTTTTGTCAGATTTGGTGAAATTGAGCATACAAAATAGCATTTTTAATATGGCAGTGCATGTTGCGTTGTTAAAATTATGCAGATATTGAAATATACATCAGTGTATCCTAAAGAGATTAGCTGTTTTCTGACTGTAATGCCTCTAGCATTGCTGTTATCACTGATCAGACTGAGTTAATTTTGAATTTAAATTAAGTGCTGGGGGAGATTGGTGTGTGTGGTTGTTTAAAATTTTCTTAATGAATTACTATTTGCTATTGTGTCGGGTTGACCCTGGCTGGACACCAGGTACCCACCAAAGCCTCTTTCTCACTGCCCTCCTCAGCTGGACAGGGGAGAGAAAGTACAACAAAAGGCTTGTGAGTGGAGATAAGGGCAGAGAGAGAGCACTCACCAATTACCGTCACGGGCAAATCAGACTTGACTTGGGGAAATTAGTGTAACTTATTACCAATCAAATCAGAGTAGGGTAATGAGAAATAAACCCAAATCTTAAAAACACCTTCCCCCCACCTTTCCCTTCTCAGGCTCAGCTTCACTCCTGATTTTTCTCTACCTCTCCTCCTGAGCGATGCAAGGGGATGGTGAATGGGGGTTGTGATCAGTTCATCACACATTGTCTCTGCCACTCCTTCCTCCTCAGGGGGAGGACTCCTCACACTGCCCCCCTGCTCCAGAGTGGGGTCCCTCCCACGGGAGGCAGTCCTCCGTGAACATCTCCAACATGAGTCCTTCCCATGGGCTGCAGTCTTTCATGAACTGCTCCAGCGTGGTTCCCTTCTACATTGTGCAGTGCTTCAGGAACAGACTGTCCCCCACAGGGTCACAAGTCCTGCCAGCAAATCTGCTCCAGCGTGGGCTCCTCTCCATGGGACCACAGGTCCTGCCAGGAGCTTGCTCCAGCTCGGGCTTCCCGCAGGGTCATATCCTCCTTTGGGCATCCACCTGCTCCGGTGTGGGGTCCTCCACAGGCTACAGGTGGATATCTGCTCTGCTGTGGTCTGTCCAGGGGCTGCAGGGGGACAGTCTGCCTCACCGTGGTCTTCATCGTGGGCTGCAGGGGAATCTCTGCTCCCCCTCCTCCTTTGGTGACCTTGGTGTCAGCATAGTTGTTTCCCTCGTATTCTCATTCCTCTCTCCCTCTGCTGTTGCGCAGCAGCTATTTACGTGCTATTGGCAAACCAATAGAAGAAATGGAAGATTTGCGTAATCCACTAGTAAGTGTTATAATGTGAGGTTCTATGAAAAGTTGGTCATTTATTTCAAGGCTGATTTGGAAAAAAGGCATGTATTCTGTGTCAGTGCAGCATGTTTGTACAGACATATAGAACTGATTAAAATAGAGAGCTGAAACATGTCAAATTGGCTTATACATAACTGTTGGCTAAATGCATTATTTGGAGTCTTGTTTTTAAACTTATTTGGAAACTTTTAGGAGCAACATAGAATGTATAATGCTAGTGCTCTTTCCTATACTCATTTTAGTGATGGATAGTGTATTTCAAGCATCAAGTAGTGATAAGTACGTTTATTTTGTGGTGGGTAAACCAACACATGTCTTACTTCAAATGATTGACTCCTGTACTTTTCTTTCTGTGTTTTGATAGTTGCATTAGACTTCAACATTTAGGTATAAATCAGTATGTATTAACATTTTGACGTTTCCTGTTGTTCATCGCTCTCAATAAAATGTATTGGTTTATAAACAGAATATTTTGAGCTTACTGCTGGTAGCAGTAGAAAACAATTCTGGCCGATCAAGATTTGGGCAAGTGACTAAATATACATTTCATGTCTGAATCTGTTGAATTCAGAATGTTGTTGTAGAAGGCATTAGAATTTTGGAAGTAACTCTTTTTAATGTTTTATTCCCAAAGTAAACCAGATTTTTTTTTCTTACTTTTGAAAAAGGTGTGGGGTTTTTAATGTGTTAGTTTGAATTTTTACACTGTAACAAGTTCAAATTTGTTTTGAAGAATATGATCTGCCTAAATCTGATCGCACTTTTGTTGATTATACACATTTAATTTTCTACAGTGAAAGAAAAAGACTGTTCACAAACAATTGCTTTTTGTCCTAAAATATTCTCTCTTTGACTGAAAAAGATGTGGCAACTTTGTAATCCTGAGTTTGATAGCGATGTATTGTGCGAGGTTAGGGAAATAGAGAATGTAAAGAAAACAGTAATCTGTAACTTGCATTCCAAATTTTTTTCCCTTTTTAATATGTAGAACTTAACTTCAAACTTGCTTTAAAGCTGATGGACTCGGCTAAGATACTGAATTTACCATAAATGTTTTGACAAATTATTTATGCTACCCATTTGTATAGTTGCATTTTCCCTTGTGTGATAGGCCTTGCAGAACAAGGGGTCTTGATTTATATCTTTGTAGACAGTATTGTGTGTATGTGAGCATTCTTCAAGTCCTTCTGAAATTCAGAAAAACCCATCACAGTGTGTTATCCTGATTCAGTGGATGAGGCTGTTGGTTTTTCTTAGTGCACACTGCCATTTTAATGATTTCCAGCAGAGGTTCAGTCTGATGCAGAGTAGAATTGAAAGAAAGAGCTTTACAATTTCAAAGCATTTGAAAATGGAAGGTTTCAAAGTTGTTGTAAGGTAAGTTGTCTAACTTGTGAATGTGTTTCTGATTTAACATTCTTTCATTAAAGGTTTTTTTCTTAATTTCTTGATTAAATTAATCAAAAACACTTTTAAAAAAAATTACTTGTCTTATGACAGTGTTGAAATTCTCTGGTTTCTTAAGCTTTCAAATAATAAAGCTGACTATTTCAGTCATACTCTGCATCACCTGCCTGAGAAGGGCAGCTTCCTATTTGGTAATTGCTTTAAAATTTATATTTAGAATTTAAAAGCCAAAGTATACTTTTTTAATAGTGTGAGTTTATAAACTGGTGTAGTTCATCAAGAAAACTGGAAAAGAGGAAAAACGAGGATTAGTATCTATTAATGAGACAAGTTAGTGGCAGGACTGTTGTATAATAGTGTGGAAATTACAAGGACGTGATTTAACACGAATAAGGTAATACTTGATAGCCGTGCCACACTTTCATAACTGCAATTACATTGTGACCCTTCTGTGTCCCAGGGCTCTCTGGTGCACATATATTTTCTCTCCTTTCCCCACAATTCCAAAATCATCAGATAAGGAAATTGATTAAATGCCTATTTCTGTTAAGTGTCTTGTTCTGAGATATACTGTCATTTTAATGCAAACAATTTATTTGTTTAGGAAGGTGGGGTTTTTACATTTGGAGCTGGAGGCTATGGTCAGTTGGGTCATAACTCTACCAGCCATGAGATAAACCCAAGGAAAGTTTTTGAACTTATGGGAAGTGTTGTCACGCAGATCACTTGTGGCAGGTAAGGTCTATTCTGTGCTAGCACTGTCAATCTTATAAATAACTTGCCTTGTGTAAAACTTGTATACACTGCAATATGAAATGGCTTTTTACCCACCCTTTGTGGTTAGGGAAGACAAGATGGTGTCTAACAAAAGATATTTAGAGACCTTACTGGGATTTTAAAAACATTCAAAAGAAGAACTAAAGGAAGTTATACTATTTGAGAGGCTCTGATTTTCTAAACCGAAAGTGTGAATAATCAGTGTGAAGGTGTTGTTTATTGCTGTTGCTTTATCATTTCCTATTAAAAAACAAGTGTGTTCGGGGAGGTACATGAGCATCACTGAGGATAAGTGTGAAATTTAGAAACATAACTTGTTTTGTGAAATACCTGTAGTACTGTACGGCACTCCAGGTCCTAATGGGTTTTTATTGTATATATTATATACATATATATTGTATATATGTATAATAGCACCCAAGAAATTGGAAATGTGAAAATGCTCTTGTCCAAAAAATTGCATTGTAAGAAGACAAAATGAGGGAAGCAACATAATTTTTTAAGAGATGGGCACACTTTCTTATTTGTGTTAAAGAATATGTAAATATAAAGCTATCTTTTTAGCAGTTTGGTTGACATTGAGTGGAGCCGTTCCCTTTTAATAGTTTACATAAATTCAATACTGGTGTTTCCCAGGCTCATGATAGGAGAGAGGGCATCTAGAGTCGAGAAGAATGGGAGGGGAAAAGAGATGTGGGTATTCTGGTAGAAACTTCAAATTTCTGAATGTCTAGAGATATGCTCTAAAGGTCAGACTGTGGCTATGCAGGGGTTCAAGGCAGAACCTGGCAGTTCCCTTCAGTGAACTTTTCCATGAAAATGAAGTATTGCCTACTGGAGTATAAATGGAGTATTGCCAGTGGCAGTGCTTTGCCAATAGAGAAGTGGAGTGTTGAATACTACAGGACCTTTAACATACTGTTTAACACAATTCTTAGGCTGGCTGCACAAAGCACGTTATAATGCTTAGGTTTTTGTTACTGAATTTTGTTTGCCCTAGGCAGCACACTACTGCGTTTGTTCCTTCATCTGGAAGAATTTATTCTTTTGGACTTGGAGGTAATGGGCAATTAGGCACAGGAACAACCAGTAATAGGAAAAGTCCCTTCACAGTAAAAGGAAACTGGCTTCCTTATAGTACTCAATGCCCGAAAACCACAGGTAAGCAATGTCTGGCATATTTACTTCTTGGATTCCTGTTCCTTCATAGTGTCTTACAAATCTTGAGATTTAAACTAAATATGGGCTATAATCACTTTCTTCCAAACAGTTCATTTTCATTGTGATGTGTTCCCTAAAGTGCGTTTCTGCTGTAGGAAATACGTGCTTACTTGTGCTGTTGGGTTAGGTCCTTCATTAGGAATAGAGCTAAAACTTAGAGCTGTTAGTGTTTACCTTAGTTAAAGGTAGTCTTAACTGTTGTATTGCAAAGATCTGCTTCAGCGAGGTTACCCAGCGAAGGAACCTTTTTCTGATTGAGTGTTGATTGCAGTGTCTTAATCATTTCTCAAATTCACGTTTTCACAGTTGCTTGTTTTTTATTCCTATTGCAGACAGTGAGGAGTGTTACTGTGTAAAGAGAATTTTCTCTGGTGGGGACCAAAGTTTTGCACACTACTTTTATGCACAGGTAACAGATTAAATATACTTTGGTTCCAAAGTCTGTTAAAGTTAAACTTTAGTTTTTCTGATGCATTTTAAAAGATTTTCATATTGAAGGTGCATGACTACATTCTAAAGTTCATTAGAGCAGTGTGGAAGCACAAGACACTAAGTCAATTTAGCAATTGGAGGACTTGGATCTGGTTACTGAGTGTTGGCTGTCAGTAAGCTCTTGAGGCTTTTTGGCATAAGCCTTTTTTCTGAATGATGGATGTGTGCACTTCTTTCATGAAGGAAAAAGTGATTGAATGTTTGAGCTCTTCACCCCTGTCCAGCCCTCCTCAGTAACTCCTGACTGCAGCTTTGCTGTCTTCTGCTCTGTAGCATTTTAGCATACCACAATGATGAGGAAACAAAAATGGAGCTTTTTGCTAAAAACGATAAGCGGTGACATCATTTGTTATGTGATAGAGTTTTATGCTGGTCTTAAAATTCAAGTTTTAAAAGGATGAGAACTGATTTGTTTAAATTCTAGTACAGAAAAAAAAAAGTCTAGAAGGACTTTACAGTAAAAATGGCAACGGGGGAGTATGATGGAAAGGAAATGCTATCAGGAGACAAGTTGGGAGGAAAAACAAGATGAAGATATATGACTGGATTTGTACAGGGACTATTTCCAATACAGCCCAGCAGATATTAGACCATAGGGATTAATGAAGCATCAAGAGTTGAATATGCGGGGTGAAAATTAATTTGGACACGAAACAAAACAGATTTTAGTGGGAAATGTATTTGTTATCAAGAAAAACTCAGTACAGGTCAGGCTTGCAGCAACCCTTTGCTCCCACAGCCTGTTCTGGTTCTACAGAATCAACAATTTTTCTAGGGTTGTTTTTTTGGCAATTCTGAATGAGTTGTGGTAACTATTGCTGTATTTGAGAGAGGCCTGTTTAGCAGGTGCAGACTGGAAAAATTACTGATAACATAGGCTCAAAACTCTGTTAAAACTCCTTTCTTAAACTTTATCATGTGCAGTTTTCTAATTGCTGAAGTAGATTCTGACTGACTAATTGAGGTGAACTGAAGACTGTATGAATGCAGTTATTGTGGCTTGCTCTGTACAAAAACTATGAGCAACAGATGAACTTTAATGCTGCAAAACTATCCCTTTTAGTACTCCTTAGTTTAGTAATTTCTATTAAATTCTTTCAAAGTCATGCGAGTACTGTACTCCTGGGACTTGTGTGTCCTGAGTAGTTAAGGGGTCTCAGCCAAAATCTGTTTGTTTTCTCAAGTTATTTTTTGGGCAGCTCAGTTCCCTCAGTTGTATCGTTGAGGGTTGAAATGACTCTTCTGCTGGACACAAGGGGAACAGCAAGAGGGTTTGCTGATCCTGTAGGATGGGATCAGAAGTACTGATTTTTGGCAACAGCTAGTCATCATTATACTGAGTCAGCTGTGTTGTCAGACTGCACTCTCAGGAGATATGTTTCCTTTTACTAGTTCAGCCTTATTTGCAGTAGTATTTGCCATCTCTTTGAACCAGTGCTCCCACTCAAAACAGTGGTTTTGGTTCTGTTCCTCTTTACTATTAGAAATCTTACTGGAATTAATTCGGTATGAGCAGCACATCAAAATGCAGCTCGTCTGATGATGCAGTAAAAACATGATTCATTCTCAGAGGAAGTCTGATGGAAGTGTGGTGGGAGAGCAGCTCTCCAAAAAATTGAATGTTTTTTTTTCTGTATGCTCACAGCCTGGCGGTGAGCTAACTGCTTCATGGTGACTAGGGAGAAGAGATGCTTGCTACTCTTGTGTAAAGCTTGTTTAGTGTTCATCTTCTAGAAAAGTACTTTACTAGTCTTTACTAGAAAAGTATGTTTAGGGAGTTTACCATGAAGTAAGCTGTGGTGTGAATTAACACGCTAATCTAGATGGTTTTAGTGAATGCTCTGCTTTTATAGTGAATGTAGGACTGCTAGAATATGGTAATATGGTATCTTTGGGATTTTTTCACAGTAACGGTCTGGGTAGGCAAATGCAGTCAAAGAAGAGATAAAGAGCTCAACCACAGGAGTAATTTTTCTGGAAATCAATTTTGTGTGCCTGATTCTTTATGCTCTCTTTAAAATTTAGAACATGGTGCCACCGGATGATTTTAGGTATCCTGACTTTTTGAAGCAGATCTGGACTGTGAATGAAACATTTATTCAAAGATTGCTGACTTTCCCATCTGGAAGACTTCCCGTAGAGATAGCTAAGTAAGTCATGTTGAGGAAAGAAGTTGTCTTTTATAATTTTACTTATGAATTGGGCATTAACGGAGTTTTGTATGTATATAGGAAAGCTATTTTTAATTGCTGATTTTATGATGTGCAGAGTTTTTGCTGTGCTTTCATTGACATGCTTGTCAAGTAGTTTAGATCCTTGAGTCTGTCATCTCTGTCACAATTTAGATGACTATACAAGATTAAAGTATCTAGTTGCACATTGAAAAATGACAGTAAGGAATGTAAAGGAATATGAGAACAACTCAAAGATTATTGCTTCTACTTTAATAAAGGAGGATGCAAAGAAATTAAAAACAAATTCCAAGACTTGCTTTGATTTGAGCTGTCTTAAGCATGGAGTCTTGAATGAAGGTTTTATCTAGTGTCGTTTAGTCATATTAAAGTCAGAGTTCCATCCTTTGTACAGTGTAATTTATTTTTTATTGCAAATGTTAATTTGTAAAAAGAAAACAAAATAAATGTAACTTACTTCATGTGAACAATTTCAGTGAAATTGATGGAACATTCTCCTCAGCTGGGTGCCTGAATGGGAGCTTTTTGGCTTTGAGGTAAGCGGTCAGGCTTTTAAACAAGTATTCCTGTGAACAGAATTAATGGTGGCTGCCTTCCTGTGGCTTCTCTTCCTTCAAGAGACACTGTCTCTTGTTTCAGCTCTTAACACCTCCCCAGTATTTCCTTATCTTACTGTTACTCTGATACCTGCAGTTTAAACTTGTAGCTCCTTTACTGCTATGTGGTTTTGTCAGCTGGCCCAAAAGCAGTGTGTCTTCTGCCGGTTTGGAAGTGTGTGCTACCTGGCTGCTACCACGTAAGCCAGCAAAACTCATTACTTCTCAGCCACAAGTTATATATAATTCAAGGGGAATATATTGCATGGGCTGGTTTAGATCCTAGTGTTTTTACATAATTGTCTTACAGTTAGAGAAGATTTTTTTTCAATTGCTTCAAAGGTCATATAAGAAATGGAATTCTGGTACTATGATCTCTCATGTTTTAATTCCTTAGTAAGTAGGCCTAAAAATTCAAGGTGGCAGAACTTTTTGAGTTGCTGAGAATACAGGATTCAGTTTTTTGTCTGCATTTGTTTGGTTTTTTTTTCTGCAGCAATGATGATCATTACAAAACCAGTGCTAGATTCTCAGGGGTTGATATGAATGCTGCTAGACTACTATTTCACAAACTTATACAGCCTGACCACGCTCATATATCACAACAGGTTTGTGCTGCGTGTTTTCCTTGTGTGTGTGATTATCTTTCTGCATTATAGCTATCCAGAAATACTATTGTTATGCTTACTCTGACCTCTTTAATAACTTTCTTTACTCAGTAATATATCAACTGCAAATACGTAAAACTGTGTTGTGTTGTGCCAATTAGGTAACACATCAGCATATTGTATCTGTCTGTATTTTAATATTTAATATACTTTTTTCCTAAATGCGTAACAGTAATTAAAACTCCTGATGATTGTGTTCTAGATTATTTTTTTTATCTAGATGGGCATTTGTTTGAATTCACAGTTGCATTACAATAAACTGAATTTTATGATGTGCTGTAGGTGGCAGCTAGTTTGGAAAAGAATCTTATTCCCAAATTAACCAGCTCCTTACCAGATGTTGAAGCTTTGAGGCTGTATCTCACTCTACCGGAATGCCCACTGATGAGTGATGCAAACAATTTCACAACATTAGCTATTCCTTTTGGAACAGCTATTCTGAACCTAGAAAAAGCTCCTCTGAAAGTTCTTGGTAAGAAACTGATTTCTGCACTGTTACAACTAAGGATCACCAGGAGAAAATGTATAGAAATTCCATCAGTGAAGACATGATCTCAGCAACACCTGCTGTATATTTACAGTTCTATAGAATTCCCCACTGAGAAAGTTAAGGGTTAACATTGCTTGATGCGTAGGAAAACCCCTATTCTGTTGATTCTGGGTGAGTTAACTGGCCATCCATATGAATTCATCTGGTATTGTAATTTTTGGACATTTGGGAGGAATTAAACTGTAGTTCAGTGTATTTGATATGTCTTCACACTTCAAAGTGAAAATTACGTGGTCAGACAGCTAACAAGCTGTAAGCAATTTACAGAAGTGTTGCAGAGCAGATGTTAAATTGTCTTTGGTTTGACTACAGCACCTGTTTTGTTTCTTCTGAGAGGTTCATGTTTTCTCACTGATCCTATGTTGTGTTCTTCAAATACGCAGCTGAGAATACCTCTTTTTTTAACTCTGCTTCCTTACACCTTCTTATTGTGGCTCCTGTCACCTGAAATTCAGCTTAAGGAGTTGAGGTTTCAGAGTATTTCCTTTTTAATTGATATCTTTTTGAGAGGGTGCTTCCTTCTTCCTTAATTATTTTTTTGCCTTGCAACCCCTCTTGTGTTTTTCAGTAGTTTTTGGTGAGAGTAAAGAGCTTGTCTGCTGTAAAGGAAATCAAACTGATTGTTTCTTTGAACTGTAGTTCATTTTTCGTGTTGCTTCAGTTTCAGTTGCTCTCAGGACTGTTTGCTTAAGTCAGGGTTTCAGGATTTGAGCCATCTGTTTTTATGTCAAAAGTTACTTCATGTTACTCTCCTGTACTCTGGATGAACAGACTTAATGTAAAGAGTTGGTGTGTAACAGTAGAGCATTTGAATACAGGTTTCATTATTTATACAGAGAGCAGTGTGTTGTTTAAAAGTCTGCACCAGTCTTGCTCTTTTAAACTTTTCTTTTTTTGATAGAGTCATTGATAACTGACAAGTATGCTTTCCAGCAAAGCATAATTTTTAGTTAAAAGGATAGCATAACATAATCTTGTAGTGGGGAGTACTAAGTTTGTGTGTTCACCATTTGTTGACAGAAAATTGGTGGTCTGTACTTGAACCTCCGTTGTTCCTCAAGATAGTGGAACTCTACAAGGATGTCGTAGTCCACCTCTTGAAGTTGTGCAAGATTGGTGTTCCAGCTTCTGAAAGAAGAATACTTACCAACTTTCTACACACAGCTTTCAGAGTTCTGGAAATATTGCATAGAGTATGTTTACATCGATTTTAACCAATTACTTACCTGTTTGTTTTTTTCAGCCTCTGTGTGCTGTATAGTTGTTTAAAAGAAGTTAAATTACTAAACAGTTTTCAATACTAGACTTGCACTACACAGGTATCTGTAGTTATTCCATCTGGACCAGTGAACCGTTGGAATTCTGGATTCCAATCTGACATGGTGATGGAATTACCTATTTTCTTGGGATCACAGACTGGCCCAGTCAATTGCGTTTGTGAGAATATGTTGGAAAGAATTGCTTCTTAGGCTTGAAATGATAGCAAATGAGATCCCAAAGGGAAGATAAGAGCAAGCTGTATTTTGAACAGGAAAGATCTGCACAGTTTTACTAAGACAAACATTTATTTTCTGATTTGTTTATTTCATTTGTTAGTATTGTAAGTTAATTCATGAAAACTGTTGAATCTATGAACTTTGAACAAAAATAGCCTAAATCATTTGGAGTAACCAGACTGTGCCCATCACAGTGTATTATCTAGTTGCTGCTGAAGTTTCCCCTCCCAACGCCTATTTTTTTCCCTCTGTAGTTTATTCTGGTCCTATGGCATTTTGTGTTTATATGCTAAAAGAGCGTTTTAGGCATTCTTTAAGGTGCTGATCAAGTACTGTATTTGTACAATCTAGTAAAATGGGCACAGGTGTCTCAATTGGACCTTTGTGTGCTATACGTCACAGCCCTCCTCCCCAAGCTATCAGAAAGAATGGGAAAGATTTCTGCTTTGGAAGTTGTAATTTGTATGCTATGGTTTGCTTGGCTTTTCTTTATTCTTTATGGATACCATAAAATTAAGGCTGAGAGTAGGACTGTTTAGTAACTCTCTTGTGTTGGAAGTGCAAGATGTCCATTACAGATTCCCATATGGAAAGCTGTTGGTATATTGTAAATTATTATTTTGCTGCCTTTAGAATTTCTGTCACTGCTCAGGCTTGCACTACCTGTAAATCTTAACAGCTGAAGTTGATCTTAAAATCTTAAAAGCCTCATGGGTAATTGTAGAATTGTAATGTGCTCTCCTGAGTTCCTTTTTTTTTTTTTTGAAACCCAACTTTGACTACTATATAGCTACATAGCAGTCAAAATAGTTAAATTTGTACCTACCCTGCTGCTCAGCTATTTGTATTGGTGTAGTGTTAATATTTAGCTGGTATGGAATAAAGTAAGGGAAAAAAATGGGGTGACATATCTGAGGTATTTCACGGATTTAGTATCTGGTCGTTTGAGGGGGATATAGTGGGGAGATGTTTGAGAAAAGTAGGCTTAGATTATTTGGTTATAAAGACAGAACTGGGGATCTTGCTGTTTTGGCAGTTAACGGTGCTTAACAGTCCTTGAGAAAAGAAGTGTGTGTTAGGAAAGTGTGGATGCTTCTGGATTAAAATTATACTGTAGAGAGAAGCCTTTATATAAAAAGTTATCTTTCCACATCTCTTTTTCTAAGCATAATGTTTTTAAATAGAAACTCTTCCTCTGGTCACGGGTAATAGAGATAGTATTCATACTGTAACTAGAATGGAGTTCTTGAATCATAGTTCTTAAACTTGTGCAAATCCAGGAACAAGTATTTGTTCCATTGTATACATGAATATGTGTATTTGTCACTGTTTCTGTGAGATCATATGATGTTTCAAAGTGGCGGCACTGTCTCATGTGATGCTGTATGCTCAGTTAATTGTATTTTTCATTGCATCTTTGATGGGATTCTGAATAATCCATGTATCCCATGTCTTTAACATTGTATTTTGCCTTCTTGTAGGCATTGTTGTGTTTCTAGATTTTTTTTTGTTGTTGTTTTTTAGTAGCTGGGTATCTGTGGCTGACATATCAAATGCTTGAAAAACATGGAAAATGTCCTTTTGCAAACTGCTATACAAAGTGCTAATAAAAAAAATAAATTGCATTTCTTTAGGTAAATGAAAGAGGACAAGTTATACAGTATGACAGATTTTACATTCACGAGATACAAGATCTGATAGATATCAGAAATGATTATGTCAACTGGGTCCAGCATCAGGTATTTGGAATGGTAAGTTCGTTGGGTTTTGTTTGGGTTTTTTGTGGGGTTCCCCCCTCCACCTAGTTTTGTTTTGGTTTTGTCTGTTTAGAAGCCTGTAGATTCTCTAAATATGGGCACTTTCTTTCCATAAAAATATTTTTACAGGTCACTGATGCTGAACAGATTCATCTCATGTCAGGCTGAGGAAGAATTATTAAATAGGTGTGCTTCTTGTAGGGTATCGTTCTTAGGACTGACACTGTTCAACATTTTAATCCATCAATTAAAAAGTGGTTTAGAATGCTGTCACTTAAGAGTTGCCGTGTCAAAAAAATTATGAAAGTGATAATTTGTGATGGAAAACATCCAGAATAACCTGAATTGCTATATAAGATAGGTTCAGTCAATGAGAAAGCTGAAACTGTCTTGGAAAACAAAGTCTAGAAGCATAATAGGAAGTTACAGGGGACAGGTAACTAACAGTTTTCTACTTGGAGAATAGCAACAAGAACTGAGATAATTAATTCCTGGATCTGTAAACAGAAGAGTGGTAAGTGGGAGTAACTTAATGACTGTGCAGAGAATTAGTGAGTTGGATAGGATTTTGCCACACGGTTCTTTGACTTATGCTTTGAAAGAATACAGAGTAAGTTAATATGCTTTCTCTAGCCACCTAAATTTAATATTTTTGCAGCAGTACCTGGAAGGTCCTGAACGTGGGAGACCTACTTTTGCTGTATTTTATGAATACAAAGCAAGTGATGCTGTCTACCAAAGAATTAAAATTGCAATGTAAAATAACAACAGCAGGGAGACTGGGGAGCGTAAAGAAATCATGAGTCAGTATTGGCAGTCATAACAGACATTTGTTTCAGCCAAGCTTGTCTGAAAAAATAACTGGTGTGTGGTGTAGGCTGGTGTCGGTAGATAAGAGGGGTGGTATACTAAATGAAATGTAGAAGCTAGGGATAAGCATTGCAGGGCCTTGGAATTAGAGACAGGTTGTATATTTGGAACAGAGAAGGGTATGCCAGTGAAAGATACAGAAGTGATGGAATTTATAAGATTATGACCTTTGCAACTGTGTTTTAAATGAATGTAAACAAACCCAAGTTGCGTATGTCATGATTGAGGAAGAAAATACTGAATATGGGAAAATGAGAGCTGGAAAACTGCTTTGTAATGAAAGTCTTAATCTCCATTTGTTAATTAAATCACAAGATTGAGCAGTAGCTTGACGTTACTGAGAAAATACTAGCTACTGAATTTCCCTTTAGTCATCGTTATTTTGTCATGTATTTGTGCAGTTTCAAGTTCAGCAGAAAAAGTTACTTTGATTTATTATAGGACTGAAAGGAATTCCATGGCCTTAGTCAGATCTCCTTCGGAAATGGTTTTGATGGCCTTTTCCTGCCTTCATGTTCACTGGTTTCCTGTGTTCTTGCTTTTAAAATAAAGAAGCCCTACTTGCCTATTGAACCAGTAATAATGAATCAAAATTTCTTTTGCTAGTGTAATTTTTATTGTCATACCTTGAGGCAAAACTGTTTGCTCAGTTCCTTAATTAAAACGTGGAGGGGAAAATATAGGGAAAAAGAGAATCTCAGAAGTATTCAGAGTATTCTCAGAGGGAAGCTTGGAAGAAAAACCTTATTTTTTCAACACAGAAAAATGAGTGGGGAAAAATGGAAGATACTAAATAACAAACTGTTGCTTTGAATAGGTGTTCTTGAGATATGGCTTAAAGGAGTTGAGAAAACCGTTTGAATTGGGATAAATAATGGTAGATACAGTACAAGTACAAAATTGCATAAATCTATCTGTGATGAATAGGGTACTTGAATCTGATGTTTCCTGTAGAAATTAGGGATAGAGATAGAAAGCAAAGTATTTTGGCCATTACTTTCTGTGAGCCATGGATGTCTACATATTTGACTTCTTTTATATATAGTCAAATTTAAAAGTTATTAGTTTGTCATTACCTGTAATTCTTTTTCTGTTTTCTGCCTGCTGGGTGGAGATGAACTTGGCTTTCAGCGCAGGATAAGGAGGGTAACATGGCACCAGATGGATAACTTTGTTTCTTAGCACAGTTGATCTGACTTGTTGTGGAAGTTTCCACACAGTCCCAGCCATATGTGTTGGTCTGTCTTGTAGAATCAGAGAATGGTTTAGGTTGGAAGGGACATTAAAGATCATCTAGTTCCAACCCCCCTACCGTGGGCAGGGACGCCTCACACTAGACCAGGTTGCTCAAAGCCCCATCCGACCTTGCCTTGAACACCTTCAGGGATGGGGCAGCCACAACTTCTCTAGGCAACCTGGGCCAGTGCCTGTCTCAAATTTGAAGAGTCAATTGCTTTCCCATATCATCTTATCATAGACCCAAATGATTCTTGAGACTTTATCATAAAGTGGTGGGGTTCTTTTGTATTTTTAAATTTTTACTCATTAAAAATGTTTTGCATTTAATTTTACATGTCATTTTACAGTCATTTGAGAATGAAAATACATAGGTAAAAGCAAATGTAATTTATATGTATGGAAGTAAACATTTAAAATGTTTCAATTCTTGCATCCAAGAAAACATGATACTTTAATGGTCCTTTTTTTAAAGACTAACATATAGGCTGTTGAAAGGCATAGTTGTATTTGGTAGATTAGTTAGAATGTTTATGGTTGATATTTATTTCTCAGTAAACATTTTCTTGGGGGGGAAGCTGTAGATAAATATTTTTAATTCTACATCAGAGATGAATAATTAATGCAGACACTAATGCTGCTTTTTCATCTTAATTATTGCTACCTTTGTGCAAATGCTGTCATAGGATGTCAACCATGGATTAACTGAGGTAAGATTGGTTGCAGTCTGATTTCTTTTGCAGAATGTAAGGAAATCAGAAATATGAATGTCAAGGATTGTCTGATGTGTTCTATTGGGAGTAAAGCTTTAAGTTAGCATGGCTGTAATCTGAAAAGTTTGTTGTGGGGCAAAAAATAATATGTAATTCTTTGTATTGCAAATTCAGAACAGCATTTGAAAACAAGGACTACTTTGATAATATCCACTGGCCATAAAAAAAGTTTTGAAATTAAAATGTACTAAGTGAGAGTGTTTGTGTGTGTTTTGCTTTTTTGTTCTTTGGATTTTTTTTTTTTTTTTGCTGAAGTACTAAACAATTGAAAATCTACTTAATTTTCCTAAGATGCTTTGGTCCTGCATTGACAATGAGTAAAGACTTCTTTTTCTTTCAAGTAAAATAGATGTGTTAAATGAGTACTATTGCAATGGCTTCTTTAACTGTGATTGTGTTTTTCAAATAAGCAGAGATATGACAGGGTTCTTTTTGTTCTAGTTAACAGATATTCCTGTTACAATTTGCACATATCCGTTTGTATTTGATGCCCAGGCAAAGACAACTCTCCTACAAACAGATGCAGTCATACAGATGCAGGTAAAAGTCTCAGTTTTTAATGTTATAAATTACTGTTTTTAAGTTGGGTGTCCTGGGGGGGTTGCTGTTAGTGTTGGTTTTTTTGTGGGTTTTTTTTTTTTTTTGTTAAACTGTGTAATCTCTTCTCCGTAAGAATGAGGGATCTAGTTTTAATCTTGGGGTATGTACATGATAGAATCTATTGTTTTTGTGGGTTTGGGATCTCATTGAAATTAGATTGTTTAATAATTGCATAAATTTCTAAGGAACTTATTTTCCTTTCATTAATGAGATGCCTTTTTTGAGGTTTTAAGAACCCATAGTATAGGTGTTTAAAAAACAAACGAACAAAAAAACCCAACCCCAAAACAACCAAAAAAAAAAACCAACCCAACCAAAACCCCCTCCACACACACACATCAGAAAAAAACACCCCAAACCCAACCCCATATGAGCAGGCTTTCAATGATATTTGTGTAGAGCCCAGAGCTGGAAGTCTATCTTGTTCGAGGCAGCAGCCAGTTACTTTTAATTTCTTATCTTCGTAGGGCCTAGGAGCTAGTGCTGTTAAGATTGGTAGTATGAGAGAGGCAACATGTTGGCACCACATGAATATCTAGTGCACGCCTAATTTCTCATTTCATCTGTCATACCACCTTCAGAACGCTGCTAAACCCTGAAGTCTGATCGGTGTCTGCAAGGCAGTAGAATAGAAGCTTATCTTGAAAATCTAGCGTCTACTTGTGATAGTCGGAGTAGGTTTCTTGATCTTGCAGTAGTTTTTGGCTCTTTTCCTGTTAAATGCAATTATGTGTTATTTCTAATTTGTTTACTTCTGTTTTAACTTAGAGATTGTCCTAGAAATTAGATACTTGATACAAACAATTCTATGTCTTGACCCATATTTCTGGTCTAGAGATAGATACACTAGACAACCCTAAAGTAACTGAGAGGATCTTATGTGTTTTCCTGATTCTCTAGGTAGAACTGAAAGCAGTGTGATGTGGTGAGCTATACTTTCATTCAATGTTTGGAATTTTTTTTTAATAAATATGATCCATACCTGCTCAGTTGCTCTAAGGGTATGATAAATCATATTCTTAAAAAAGGAAAGGAAGAATGAAAGGAGGCTACTGCAAAAGTAACAGCAGTAAGAGCACCAGCCCCCCACCATGTTTGTAAGGTTTGCCATAATAAAAGTTAGTATTCTGAGTCTGAAATTAAACGGAAGAGCTAAGTCATACTCAAGTAATGGGCTCATGTAGAAAAATACTATCTTGCTTTTGTAGTTCATAATAAACATAGTTTCTTATGCCTTTAAAAGGTATGTATGCAGTCAATACCAACATTTGATGAATTCAGGGAAATGTTCACATTGAATGTTTCTATTAACAATATTAAATAGTATTGAAACACACAAACTTTCAAGAGTTCCATGCCATATTCAGAACATTTGCAAGTGTTTTATTTTTGAACTGTTTTAATACAAAAATTATACAAATGAAATAGATGAACAAATCGCTTTTCATTCTGTGAATTAGTTTTTAATGGATGTTTTCATGCCAGATTCATATTAAACAGCTTACTCTTTGTAAGGTGAAGTGCAGTATTTACTTGCTTCCTTTTGTTATCCAAAATATTTCAAATGGAATGTCCAAAACTGTATTCTAAGACTTCCCTGAACGTTATCATTGATGAGGCTAATGGGTAAAGGCAAAATATTTCCTGAGATAAAAGGAATATGAAGCAAATTTGGGCAAATTCAGGAGCTCTCATAACAGCTATTGCCATTCATGTCTTTTGCAGTTTTTAAGACAAGACTGATGGACATCTAATGTTGACAGGAATCTTATGTTGCCTACTGATGCTTTAACTTTGTTTTTTTTCCAGATGGCTGTTGATCAGGCTCACAGGCAGAATTTGTCTTCTCTCTTTCTGCCAGTATTTGAATCTGTCAATCCATGCCTGATATTAATGGTACGAAGAGACAATATTGTAGGAGATGCTGTGGAAGTCCTAAGGAAAACAAAGAACGTAGACTACAAGAAACCACTCAAGGTATTATCAGTAGATATTGCTCAAAGTGTCTTTCACTGATGTGCAAGTAATTGAGAATATTTTTGGAAAAGTCTTGTTTCACAATCATTTTTAATTCAGTTAGCACTGAATTGTGTGTTTCAGGTTATTTTTGTAGGGGAAGAAGCTGTTGATGCTGGAGGTGTTCGCAAAGAATTTTTTTTGCTCATCATGAGGGAGTTGCTAGATCCCAAATATGGAATGTTCAGGTATTACGAAGAGTCCAGGCTGATCTGGTTCTCTGATAAGGTAGGGTACAATCTATAGTCATTAATTTTTTTTCAGCTTACAATATTTATATTAATAATGTATGAACATAATAGTTTGTGGTAGTTTTATTTCAAGAGGAGAAGCTGAAATAAGTATTCTCAAAAAATGTTTATTTTTGTCATTGTTAGATTTTTCCCGTTCTGTTTTTCCCCACTTTTTCTCCCACTTGCTCCTTACCAGTTGTCCCCAGCCCAGCCCAGTTTAGTAGGAAGAAGTGCCAGCCAGAGTAAACTGATTCAAAGAGCAGAATCAGTAAGTTGAGGTGGCAGAGAAAAATTCTTGAAGTGGCATATTGAACAGGTTTTTCTGTGTTCAGTCATATTTATGGGTCAGTTTCGTAGGTAGTCATCTGGTCATGCTTTCGCAGAAGTTTTGATCATTGACTTTTTAGTCCTCTTTCAGAGAAAAACACTGACTAGGGTAGGTATATCACAAATACCTGAATGTGAACATTTCTACAGTTGTGTTTTAAGCCTTGGCTATTAGATCGGAGGGAGTCAATAATGAGCTCCTCCCTCTTCCTCCCTGAAATAATTTTTAAAAGAATGTATATATATTTAAGCACTGAATAGCACGATAGTAAGTCACTGACAGAAACACAATCTTATTACAGTATTTTCAGCTGTATGCATCACTTGTAACACAAAATATGTTGTATCAGCTTCTTTTTTTTTTAAGTAGGAAGAGTTTTGTTTCCTTGGATTTCAGTCTCTCAGCGGGTTAAAACTGTTTTCCTCAGTACTTAACGGATACATAAATATTTAAGAAAAATATAAATGAAACTCACTCAGATTATACTGCATTGTACACTTTTTTCTGGACTCTGCAAAATTGAATTAACTTCTTTATTTTAAATCATCTTGTCTGTTTTCTGTTCTTAGACCTTTGAAGACAGTGACTTGTTTCATTTGATTGGTGTTGTCTGTGGGCTAGCGATATATAATTTTACTATTGTAGACCTTCATTTCCCTTTGGCTTTGTACAAAAAGCTATTGAATAAGAAGCCATCCCTGGATGATTTGAAAGAGTTGATGCCAGATGTTGGCAGGTAAGCAAGAAAGAAAAATGGGTTATACTAGAAATTAATTTTTAATTCAACATTTCCCTTTAAGAACCTAAAGAAAATGTGTTGTTTTCACACCAACAGGACAAACAGCTCAGAGTAACCCTCATCCATCTTGTCATTTGAGAAAGGATACATGCTATTGTTAAACACCTGCTTCTAAATGCGTGCTTTTAGTATTTGTGTCTTCTGTTTTATTATCCTACAAGAATTTTAGGGGCAAATAATATTTGAAATTCAAAACCTTTGAGTTTTAGCTGTTAATTTTATAAGCCAAAGTGTGACCATAGGTTTAGTTCTGAACAGCTTGTTTAGTCTTTCAAGGAAACATTTTGCTTATTTCAAGAATAAGCATACATGCTAAATATCATCCTTTGTAGGGGCTTGAATAGCACTTACATATAGGAGGTTCAAATGAGGGAAAGCAGATGTTTGATTGCCTCAGTGTTGTGAATGCTAAAAGCTTTCATAGATTCAAGGAGAAATCAAACAAGTTAATGGAAGAGCCCATCAATGGTTATTAAGTACTTATTGCCTCTGGTTTGGGGATCCCTTAGCTGAAGACTGGGATGTGAATCTTCTCTTTTTGCACCTGGAGGTAATCAAAAGGAAATAACACTACAAATGATAGCAAAACGATTGCTTGAGATTTCCCAACACTGCACAAGGTGCAAGTCAATGAGCTAATAAATGAAATAACATAGAAAGACTTCTTTTTTTTAAACTTGAATTATCAAAGCATAAAGACTACCTCAGGAAAAGAAGTTCATCTTTCTTTCCACTAGTACAACTACTTTGTGACTTATTTTGCAGGGGAATGCAACAGTTACTGGACTATCCAGAGGATGACATAGAAGAAGCTTTTTGTCTTAATTTTACTGTAAGTTTTACATAGTGTTTGAAGTATTTCTTATCAAGCTCATACCATCTATTACAACTGTCTCTGTTGGAGTGTTTGAGCAAAAGCATCCGCTGCTGATTCCCATGAATTGTAGCATCTGTGTCTGCTGTTCATGTTGCTGTTAGCTAAGTGGTGGTACTAAGTACTCTACACTACAAATAAGATTTATACTATTTTTGTTTGTTTTAAATAGATCACTGTGGAAAATTTTGGTACAACAGAAATTAAAGAGCTTGTTCCTAATGGTGCTCACATTCCTGTAGTCAAACAAAATAGGTGAGTTTTATGGGTTACAGGGTAGTTCAGTGTTGCTGTCTGCCTTGGGAATGTAACTGGGCTGCTATAAATATGTTTTGCCAAGCTGTTACACTAATGCTGGATGCAAAACTACCTTGGTTGTTTTTCCAAGCTGCTCTAATGTATTGTTAAAATGGTTGTTGTATTTAAGGATTTGCCAGCTGTGGAGGGGCTATCTAATTTTACTCAGACTGTGTAAATTTTTTTTTTTTCATTTTTAAATTAGAAGTATTTTGAAGCTCTTTGAAGCTCTTTAGGGCCTGATTTGACTACATGGTGTTCATTTTATAAGACTAAAAATGGTTGTGGTTCTGCAGGAAGTTATATATAATTGGAATTTGATGAGTAACGATGAAAACTTCAACCTAGATGCCATCATGTGGCAACTATTCATATATGAAATATTATTTCAGGGAAGTCTTCCCTTTGTAGAGTGGATAAATTAATCTAGTGCTATCTAATGTTATTGTCAGAAGAGTGTGTGAGGGGTGTTTTTTTTCCTTGGTCAAGGATTCTGTTACTTCTATTTCTAAAAGAAGCTTCTCCCACCCTTTGTTCCCTTTCTGCTTCTGGAGGGTAGGCAGAATATATCTGGTGGTGCTTTTGTCCCTTTTTGCAGAATACTACCATTTTCCTATCTCTCTCTGTTCGTTCCTCTGATGTATTCCTGTCCGTTCTTGAGTCTTTGTGAATTCTCTGTGCTTTTACTTCTCCCAGAGCAAAGGGAGAATTGAATGGAAAGAGCATACTCGATGAGAACAGAATGCACCTAGGCAGTGCATGGTAGGAAAGAGGGAGAAAATGTGCCTCTAGGCATATTCCTAGAGGGCAAATGTTTTGGGCAACATTTTTCTGTAACTAGCTGTGCCTATTGTAGCGGAAAGAGTGATAGAAGATTCTGAGGATATCATAAACCCACACATAGCTATGTGCAGTGACAGTACCTCCCACAATGGTGTGATTCTTATCCTCCTGATTTATCCTACTATTAACAACTGCAATCACTGCCTATAGCTGTTGTGCATTTTTTTCTTTTTTTTTTTTTTCGGTCCTTGGCTCATAGCTGAGGATTTGTGATACTTTATCTTAAACATGATAGCTTTGAAGGTCTCTGGTGGTGGTTTGGTGTTCTGTCACAAAGTGACAATAAAATTGGAGTTGAATTATGAGAAAAGTTTGAAGGTGCCCATGGAATGTATGCTGCACTGTTGTCACCAGTTGTATCACAGCAATGCAGCAATGAAGAATTCCTGTTTCTCAGGGTCCAAATATTCCATGATGCTTTATATTAACATGTTAATTAATGAATTAACAGAGTATAACAATGCTAATTAATAGACATAATATACATATAATAATGCTAATTAATTAACATAAAAGACCATAATGCTGACATTAATATTAAGTATAATAATGCCAATTAGTTTATTACTATGAATTTTCTCTGGAGCAGCCTTTCCTTTGACTGTTTGTATTACACAAGTTACCTGCCTCTCTGCTAATTACATATTGTGCATAAAACAGATATCTCATTGAGTGCTGGAAGATGTGATTCACCACTTTGCTCATCTCCAGTATTTTCAGTTCAACAACGTTAATAACCGTATGGTCAAAACGTGTTTAGGTGATTCTTTAAATTATTGGTAATGCTATTCAAATACTGTAGATGTTGTTCAAATACTGTGGCTTTCCACAGAGGGAGTATGTTGGTAGGATAACTAATCTATAACCGAAGTCACTCTGCCAGTGTAGAAACGAACAGTGTTAACTAGGATTGATTGAAATGGTAATTAAAAAAAAAAAACCTACTGCATCATATCAAGGAATTTTAGTTCTCCCCCTAAGTACTGCGGAAGAAGATGTTTCCAGCAAGATATGAGAACTCCTTGTAGCAAAGCACACATAACAGGACGCCTGTTTTTCAGTGTCCCAGCACCTTTGCACTGATCTTTCTACTGTACAGGACTCAAATGTCTGTTTGAAGTTGATTTGCATTTTTAGTGCAGATACGGTAATCCTCTCAATTGAAAAATACAACAGCAAGTTTGCCTAGTGAGTTTCAGGACACTGCATGTAATTCAAACCTTAAAGCTTGTCGCCATTCAGTCCAATTCACTGCAGTACATACAAATAAGAGAAATGTGTATAGTGCCTGAAATAAATAACACTAAACGTTGCTGGTTTTCTGTTGCACATTAGGGACTCTCTCTTGGGGGGTGTGGAGGGGAAATACATTTATGTTCCGCTTTCATTGAGGTTCTCTTTACTGTGGTTGTAACATGAAGCTGACAATATATTGTATTAGGGTCCTTTTTGCTTAACTTTCAGTGCTGTGTTCTATACAGAAATAGCTATTGATTTATTGATAGAAAGGTGTCATGCNACATAATTCTTTTTTTCTTGTTTGTACAGGCAAGATTTTGCAGATGCATATGTGGATTACATCTTCAATAAATCTGTGGCTTCCTTGTTTAGTGCATTCCATACAGGCTTCCACAAAGTATGTGGAGGTGAAGTTCTTCAGCTCTTCCAGCCCAGTGAGTTGCAGGCAATGGTGATTGGGAACACAAATTATGATTGGAAAGAACTGGAGAAGGTAAGAACCGTAGTTAGCTATTTGTTTCATATATTTTTAATTTCAAGATGCAAAAGTGTCCTTTTGAGCTCGAAGTGTCCTTTTGAGCTCTGTTTTAATTGATGTGACTTCCAGACTTTATTTGATTGACTGCATGAGGACCTATTTTTACAAATGTCAGTGAATTAAAACACTAAAATATTGTTTACCTTCCGGCATAAGGTTTTCCCATCTAATTTCTGAAGGAAATCAGACTTAAAAGAAGAGAGAGGAAGAAAAATCCACAGAACCAAAAGGCAGCTGTATACAGTGTATTATATTAGAAAGAGGAAAGTGAACAAAATGCCCGCAGTTAATAAAAGTAAATATTCTTGATTGCCAAAACTCACTGCAAGACTTTGTCCCTACTTTGTTGGGATTGAAAATGCTTTGGAGTATGTGCATCTGCCCATGTAGTTGAAGTCAGACTGAACAGCTGAAGAAAAAGGAACAAGGAGAACAGTAACGTGTCACTTGCAGTATCCCTTTACACAAACTGCATTCATTCTGCTTTAATGTCAGCTTATCCTACTGGTTCTGCATGTGAACAATAACCTGATTTCCTGCTCATTTTAGAATACAGAATACAAAGGAGAATACTGGGCAGACCATCCTACAATTAAAATATTCTGGGAGGTTTTTCATGAGTTGTCTTTGGAAAAGAAAAAACAGTTTTTGTGTAAGTATTGGAAACTACTTCGCAGAAGTTGCTAACTGAACAGGATCACTGTGATTTCAGGCTCTTGCTATAAGAGGGCAGACGTAAGTATTTGTCTAAAATGATGTGATTAATGTGTTTGTTTTTTCTTGGCAGTGTTTCTGACAGGCAGTGATCGTATTCCAATTCTTGGAATGAAGTGTCTTAAACTAGTCATCCAACCAACAGGAGGTGGAGAAAGTTATCTTCCAGTAGCTCATACTTGCTTTAATCTTCTTGATCTTCCAAAATACACAGATAAAGAAACCCTAAAATCTAAGTTGATCCAGGCTATAGATCACTACGAAGGTTTCAGTTTAGTATAACTTCAGAAATGAGAGTTCTGTGTAACGTGGGATCATTAAACTAACTTTTTGTGTCTTTCTTGTGGTGGTAAATTCAGTGGATTAAATGATGGAGTTGATAATATAGCTGATTATTTGCGAAAACGTTCAGTGGTACGGTTATTCATGGGAGCCAAAAAACACTTACACAAATGAGGAGCTGTCTTAATACATACATTCTTGTACAGAACCATATGGATTTTGCCATTTTACAATAAAAATGAGAGTATTGTGAATGGGAGTCAAGTTTCACTAACATGAATTAACATTTCACCTTATGGAAACAATTTGGCGTGTGAGTGCATGAGAGACTTGCTTAAGTTTTTCAAATCACTTAGTAAGAACATTTAACTTTTTCCCTGATAAATTCACTTGGTAACTTTTCATTTTGTAAATAATAAATTTTTGTGACAAAATAATTATGTTCCAATAGCAGTATGGTTTCTATTGCTTGTAATTGAATATGAGCTTATTTTATGGCTTTTAACAAAAAGGTGACTACTCTGATTTCTGAAGATATATTTTTCTGGTTTGTTTTAAGAACCTTAATAATGAAAGTGATTGTTTAAGAGACATTCATCTTCACAATGTACAATCCATGAAGCAGTCGCTTAGTGCCGATACAAAACTGCATACAATGGCATTTTTAATATGTGGATGGACAAGCTGACTTAATACGTGGTTTTATTTTTAAGGACTGATTCTGTAATTAAGTGCACACAATTATAAAAGAGGTTAATTTATCACTTAAAACCTCTGTAGCCATGTGTCAAGGATACAGCTTAAAAGAGAAAGATTCACCAGACAGTTGTTGCTGTCAAGAGGTTAAACGTTTATTTTTAAATGCTGAAAGCGTAGTTTATGGTTTCTAATAGAATTTTCACTTTTTTCCAGAGAAATGCATTTGAAATAACTCTTTAAACTCCCCCCCTCCTTTCTTAAGATTTTATTTTTAGTATAATTGCCCTGAGACAATTGTGCTTAGCTGGACACTTTCAGATTTGACTTTCCTTCTCTGGTTAAATTCCAGATTTTGTGGTGTTAATGCATCTGTGACTTGCAGCTGTGAAACAAATATTTATTTTTTTTAGATTTTTAAATGCAGTGAAAAAATTCAAGCTATAATAAAAGACTTGAATGAAAACCTTTGTTGGTTGATGTGTATGGATGCTTGCATCATGCATATTTCTTCAACTGGAGGACAACTTTTGCGTGTATTAAATCGAGGGTACAGCTAGGACACCAAGATATCACTTGAAAAGCAGGGAAATTCATTTATTGTAATAAATTGTATAACATGCAGTTACTGTGCCGGCAGTACACAAAACAGTCAATACAGTTAAAATCATTCTTTTTTCCTTAACACTGTGTTTTTACAGCTTTCTTATGCAAAATCAAGTAAATTCTTTGTATGCAGCCTGTATTCCATCTTTTCCAACATTTGTTACCTGGCTGGGAAATTCTCCCTCTTGTGAAAAAACAAGAAACCAACAAGTACTAAAGCAGCTTAATCTTACTATACGTGGAAGAAAGAAAAGGAGAGGAAAAAAAAAAGTATTATGCCTTCATTTTACCAGGTAATATTAAAACACTGTTTTTAAACTATGAAACACCAAGATTGCAAAGGCAAATATTCAAACATTGAGAAGTGGCTAATGTAAAGCTGTCTTCTTACTTTTCCCCTTTTATATTATTACATTATTAAGTGGTGGTTTTTCTTGCATGGGACTCTAGCTTCGCTCAGTGTACGCAGATGGTGGTGTTCACTGAGTGACAGGGGTTTTTTATGTGCAGTTGTGCAGGTCCAAGTCTAATTTAGTGCATATCATCAAATCCCAGCACTATATTTATGCATTTAATTTCCCTATGGGACTTTCTCTGATTTTTTGTTGTATTGGATTTTTCATCAGTATCAATCTTAATCTGAAAGATGATTAATGGCCTTGTGCTGTAGGTGAGGGGGTCTGAAACAGAATCCAAGTTATAGTTATTCAACACCAATTTTTGGTGCCCAGTTTAGGATGTGCTAGAGAAGTTAGATGTCCTTTGTCTTTGAAGTACAGTTAGTGTTGACTGAAACTGCTGTGGCAATTACTTCACATTGCTGCAGAAGGTTCTTCAGCATCAGCAAGACACACTTCTTACTCTCTTGGAACATTAGATCTCTTGAATGACAAAGATGTCTTTTATCTTCTGACCACAAGACAGGTGGGGGAGGGGGGGGAATCACCTAAAACTAACTGTGGCAATACTATAGGTGTACTAGAACTGTGTAAAGGTATCATATATACAGACCTACTGGCTTCTTATTACCAGTAGACTGAACAGTCTGGGTTCCTGCATATCTCTTGGGTTTGAACATCCTGTATCAATATTCTACAAAACAACAAAATAATATGTTGCTGATGCCAGGAGTGTGACCAAAGAACTTGTGTGGGTGAGGGTAGCAGTCAGCATTACTATTTTTTTTTTATTCTCCAGCCAAAGGCACATGCCTCAGTCTCAGATTATTAGAAAGGAAAATGAGGTTTATTAATCTTGTTTCACATATGAACTACAGAGCTATAATTTTCAACATAGTTAGTGTGTATGGTGTTAGTGGGGATCTTTCCCTCACTAAGGCTCCAGGCTAGTCTTATCAATGGGTCGTGCCCAGACCACATGAATCCCACACTGTGCAGTGCCTGGGGGGCTGCCTGTGTCTACAGGTATTCGCTTCTTACCCCCACGTGCCTGAGTACGTGAAGAATTGCAGTGAGGAAACAAAAGATTAATGTTACGTGAAGACTTCAGTTTGAGTAGAGTGCAAAACTTGTTTCCTTCCCTTTTTTGATCAAATACACCAGTTTTTCCATTAGAAGGAACAGAACTGACACACTGTAGCTAGAAACCAGCTTCCTATAGAAATTGTATTTGCCATGTCTTTGAATAATCTTAAAGGTGAAACTAATGTAATTATTTGTGGCTTAATTCTGCACAGAAGCTATGTGGCTGCACCTGCTAGCAGCAGTGCTTGAGTACTCCAGGAGCTACGTATAGTGTCTCGACAAGCCTGAGGCTATCTACTGGCAAGGTACGAATATCCTAATGCACTCTGAGGTGCCGAGATTAAATTGGCAATAAATGAAGGGAGAGGGTAACTGAGGAGATAAGGGAGGTCCCTAGTATCTTTAGATGAGGGAGTAGGTGAAGAGACCTGCAGCAGTTTGGAGGAGTTCTCTGCTGCCCACACACTGGCTGTGTTCTGGCTGCAGCTCTGCAGCAGGGTATGTTAATGCCAGGGTCAGCCTAGCGCAGTGCCCTCCCGGTAGGGTATCAGGGATTTCTTGTAACCTCTTCTCTGCCGGTGGCTGGTAGTGAATGCATAGAGAAGTTTTTAAGGTTGGGGTAAGAAAGTAGTGATACCCCACTGTCAGGACTAAGGGTAATTCTCTTTAGTGTTTCTGGGCTACTTGCTGCATGGAGCCCAGCGTGGGGATGCATAGCAGCTTCTGTAGAACAGCAGCAGAGTGGGAAGGGGCTGAGTCAGTGTCAGTACCTCCAAGGGCTGCTTTGCATGGTGCTACTGGAGCCCCAGGCAGCAGGAGAGGGAGCTGAGCTGGGCTCTCAGCAGCTGCAGCTCACCTGTGTGTGCAGCTTTGCAGGTTAGCTTCTATTGCAACGTCCCATCTTAAAACTGACCGATCCTTGCGGCTGGCAGGCACTAGAGCCGTGTGGTCATTGCATGTGTGCCTGCAGAGTGCAGTGCAGCCTTAAACCACTTTCCCTTGCGGGCAAAAGGCCTCTTACTAAGTACCCTCATTTCCATGAATTAACTGTCAGGTGAGCACATTTAAAAGCAGGGGAGGAGCTGGTGAGGTTCATTTAGAGGGGCTGCCCAGCCTTGGCCCTGCAGGGCCTGCTTGTTCCCCCCATCCTCTCCTGCTGGTCCCTGATGATGCCGCAGAGGTGGTAAGTGGGGCTGCTGGTGCAGTCCTCCGTCATGGTGTGCGAGTGGTGGGCTCCACCAAGCATGATCTGGTTATCCAAGACTGCTGGGGCTTCGCGTAAGGCATCCATGTGCTGTTGGAAAGAGGGTTTCCTTCAGCCGAGGCTGGTGCTTGGAAGTGGGGTTTGAAGGGATGGCAGAGTGTCTCTTACTCTGTGAGAGTCAAAACAACAATTTTAGAGTCACAGAGCACCTGGGTTTGTGTCTCTTAAGAAACTTAGTCCTTTAAAGACCTGTGGTCATGTATCTGCTTCCACCATCTGCAAGGCAGGGTGGATATACGCTTAGGGCGTGCTTTACAAGTGGTTGCTTGGTCTGTTGTTTAAAATTTCCAGTATAAATAGGTGTAGGACATCTCTCAGAAGCACTCTTTCTGTATGTCACTGAGAACTGCTGTACTGGGTTAATCTGAGGTACAAACTGGTTCCATCTGTAGCTAGTCCAGGTGTTTACAGGAGAACGTAGGGAGAGGAAAATGCTCTTTTCTTTGGTATCCTTCTCAAGGAGCTTCGGTAGTCCTGTTCCGCTTGAATGTGTCCCATTCCTTGTTGAGGCCGCTTTGGGCTCCCACAGCATCCTACAGCAGTGAGTTCCACAGTTCATCTGTGGTGGTTTACTTCATTGCCTCTGCTTTTCTGCATCTGCAACTGAATGGTCCTTGGGCTTCATGTTGGGAGAGAAGACAGCAACTTTTTTCACTTTGTGCGCCGTTATTACTATTACTTTTCCTACTAAGTCCTAGCAGCCTGTGTGTATTCTCAAAACGGCTGAGCAAAGCGTGACTATACTGAGGGTACTGTTATGAGTCTTTGACTTTTCTTGATGAGTTATAGCTCGTTTAGAACTCATTGTTACATAGGCATGGCCAGTTGGTTTACCCTGAAATTCTGCATTTTGAACTGGATTTTATTCTGCACTTACTCTGTAGATGAGTATATTATGGAAATAACTGCAACTGCTTTTAGATTTTACCATTCTGATTCAGTATTTAAGCATAGATGTTGAACTTGAGGTACTGAACTGTGTCTTCCTTTTTTCTCAAACTTTTTTCAGTTTTTCATATTGGTTCTGAATGCTGGTTTCATTCAAATTTTGTACTTTTACAGCCCCTACCAACTGGACTTTGTTCAACACTTTGCTGTCACGCATTTAAAAACATTATGTATTTTCCATAATCAAAACCACTTAATTAAAAATGTACTGGATTCAAGATAGACCCATAGAGAATACATGGCCATTAAGAAAAAACATTACAAGATTTTTTTTAAATATGGGCTTCTTTTACATCACTTAAAATACTTTTGCAAGGTCATTATTGTGTCTAATGCATCGAAACAGCCTGAAAGGGGTTTGAGGAATGGCACTGTCTTATTAAACAAATGCTTGTACTTCGCTTTTTTCAGTGTGTCTGTTTAATATAAATACTAAGAGGGTTAAGCTGCTTTCATAGGGTGGTAATACAAATTATGAGAAAAATAAGTAATCTCTCTTTTTGAGATTCTGCAAATTGCAGCTGGAACTGAACATGCTCTTCCATGCTTCCAGACAGATTTCATATAAGATGCTGAATACTTAGGGATAACAAAGAGCTGTGATAGCACGTTTCCTCATCCCCGTTGTTTGCCTTATGATTGTTTTACAAAATGTTTAAAGATGAGGTCTTTGCTACAGGGAAAGGGTAGTGTGTGAAATGGATGAATAAGGTGACACATTGTAGTTTGGGGTTCCTCTTCTGTTCAGATAATATTGGCAAACACAAGAAAGAACAAAAAGCGGAACTTCTTTATGTAGGTGTAGAAAAAGGTGCAGCTGTTTTATTCCAGAGGAAAAATGCTTTCGAGTCCTTTCAGAGTAATGAGCAATTGATAGGGAAACAAACAGTGTAAAAAAAATTCTTAGTATTTCTAATACTTTATTTCAGGTCTCAAGTGTGTGACTCTTGGAAACAATATTTTTTTGCCTAATACAAATGTGACGTTTATTTGAGGGATGGTGCTTCAGAAGTACAGTGGAACCGTCAAAACAGTCAGGTGTTACATAGCGGAAAACCAGTTAAACTGGGCCCTGTCCCTCGAGGGCCCACAGGAGTGGATCTCTGCAGTATGGGGGTGGTGAGCACAGCTGCACCCCTGGGAAGCCACAGGACAAATGAAGGGCTCTCTGCAGTTGGGCTTCATCTGCAGTTGTGCCAGGCAGGTGAAAACACTCCCCCAAGGGAAACACAGGCTTTACCTGCCGGCATTACCTGCATGAAGACAACACACAGATGAAATACTTATGTATGTGATGCCAAAACATGCCCCAAACTCCTGAGTGCTGCAGGTTCCTTAGAGGAAGCTTCTCCTGGACGTGGAAGCAGTAAGTGCCAAACGCCAAAGGAGCTTTAGGCTGGGTAGAGGAAGGGTGGCAGAGCTGTGAGGTACTGGCACACCAGCAGAAATAAACACTCCTGTTCAGCAACTATACATCTAAAGTTAATGTAGGGTTTGGAAGGAGAAAAGTAGTTTTCTGAAGGACACCGCTGCATTGTGGTTTAGGAAGTCAATTTACAAAAGACAGTGCAGACTAGTTTCGGTCAGGCTTTTTTTTTTTTTTTTTTCAAGGGGGCAGATGAAAAAAAGCAATTTATTACATAATGCCCTACATTAGCTAGGGTATACCTTGACTTTATAGGACATCTTTTGTTAAGCTTTTAAGATCTAACTAGATATTAACAGAAACCAGAAATCAAATTACAATTTTAATAGACTTTAGAACAGAGTGTACAAGTATAAAACACTGGTTTTGTATTTCAAAAGTTGCAGGAAGATAGCCGGTCAGTTTAAACAGTCTTCTACAAAACATATGCCAGTAGATTACATAAAAGACACTATATACAATATAAAAGAGCAGAAAACAATCCTCACTGTAAAAATAATTTAAAACAAAGTATTTCAATTTAAAATATCTCCTATAGCACAAACTAATACATTGTGACATGCAAGTGAAAACTAAACATATTGCATTCTTTAGTGTAGCCAAATAAGAGCTGTATTAAATTTGGACAATGAGACAACATGCCAACATTTTCTGATGAATACAGGAGGCTGTTCTTAAATATTTATTAACTGATGTATCTTACGTTCAAAGAACAGCTACTATACATCTTCTAAAATGTAATAAATAGTAAAGCAAAGTATATGAATAATCTACACCGTAGAGTTCATTTGGGCCGATGTTGAAAAAGTGGTTTATAGAAAAATGCTGTTTCACTTACTACTGCACTGTGCAATTTTACAAAATAGTTCTAAAGGCTTGGAAACAATCCGCACTTGAAAATTCGCAACATCCAGTTTTAAGGCAGCCTAGCACTTGACTATACATTGTAATAATTTGAGTAGCTGCTTTACTTTTAATATGCAAGGTGGAGCTGGCAGGTGGAAAATTATTTTCCCAACCCCAGATATGGCCTCAAAACAGTATGCTTCCAGGTTAGGTTCCTAATTTGTGTTTTAGCCACTCAGCAGTGTAAGCAGGCGCTCTCAGTATTCGAGTTAGTTTCTCCTGGTTTTGTTGCATCAGTAAGTATAAAGGAAGAGCTTTTTTTTTTTTTTTTTTTTGCACCTTCTCACATGCTGGTAGAAACACTATTCTGAACTCAGCCTAGCTTCCACATTAGAGCTTTGGCAATTCATCAAATGCTATTTGTAATGCAAGCTGCGCTATAGTTGACTTTTGTATATAATATGAAAAACTTCTACCATGGGGGATCCATTTTGTTTAAAATGCCAGTACTATAATTGCTAAGGAGCCAATGTCAATGCCGCTTCATGTCCACAGGAAGTATTAAACTCAGTAACCTAAGCATTTTCACAGCACTTCTTGATCAGTCTAAAAAAACATAGGATTTCTCAAGTGCTCGCTGTCTTGTTTCCATTTAACTATCTACTCACATTTAAGTATGTCTCAAACATACTAAGTAACTGTTAAAGCAAAAAATTAGCTGCCACAGTAGGTCTTAGAAAATGCCAGTGTTTAATGACAGACTAGGCGAGAATGAAAGGTTTAGCAGAAGCATAAGAAGGTTTTAAATAAACCAAACTGTTACAAAGCAAGAGGTGTGAAAATACCATTCTTTGGTCTAAATTAGCTGTTCCCTTTATATTAGTTTAACATTCCAATGGCTTTTTCAAAACTGTTTAAAAATAATATAAGCTGAAATTCATTAAGCAAAAATATGTATTATATACATGGATGCCTGATCAGACAGATGAACTTAAAAGTGAACATAGTGACACTTGTTTAGATATTCCTAGTACCTTAAAAAAATGAGTTAGTGTTGAGTGCGCAGTAATAGAATTTTATTGAAAAAGGTAAAAAACTAAGCATGAAAATCTGTTTTAGTTGTTTATAAACACTACATCCTTATGGTTTTGTTGCTCTAAATTCAGACGTAAACATTCATTCTGACATGCCAAAGCTCCTAATGCTGGTGGAAAGTTCCTGTAACCAGTCAGTGATCACTTTACAACTTGTTGCTTGGATGATCAGTCCCTGCAGCTTCATTTGTATACACTGATTCATCAGCCGCCGATTCATCTTGTTCAACTCCATCTTCCCCAAATCCAGGTTCCTCTTCCCTTTCTGGAGCATCCTCGTCTTCTATGCCATTGTAAAACTCTTCGATCTCACTCTCATCCTCCACATCTAAGCTCTGACTACGACATGAACCACTTTCGCTACTACTCCCGCAAGAGCTAGAAGATATGATATCGTCTTCAGAATCTGAGTATACCTCAGCACCATGGAAAATATAGCGATTCGGTGGTAAAAATAGATACTGAGTACCTGAAACAGAATTTCAAAAGTCAATAAAAGGCTAAAATAAATTGTTCATAAAAGATCTTGCAGACTTCTGGTTCGAAGGTACCTGCATATATGTATTTTCAACACTGAAACTTAACTGACAAATCAGATTACATTAAAAATCCATTTATTTCAATGTATCATTAGGAACAGCACATAACAAATGCTTCAGGGGGAAGCTCAACATTCCTTTTCCCCCCTCCCTTTGACACAATAGAACATTTAAACTTTAACATTTAGCAGCTTTTTTCATTGATACATGTATCAACAGCTAGATTTCCATTACTTGTAACAGAACCGGAACCCACTGCACAGAGCAGCTGACAAAGTTTAAAAACAGCCTTTGCTTTAGAAAGTTGTGATTTAATACCTGTTTCTTCATCCACACTGGTTTTCCAGTGTGATAATTCATGACATCAGTTAAGAGACTACATACTGGAAGGCTTCCTCAGAGCGGCTAAAGTTTCCTTCAAAATGTGCCTGACCCCAGCTGTGAGATTTGCTTTTCAACTCCTATCGTGGCTTCATCTTTCAGTTCTACAAGATGGCTGCCATACCAAATTCTGACCTAGTGTGACCAGCTTCTTCACACCTGAGTATCAAACTAATTTTTTGTGAAAATGCGTTTGAAAATGTTAGAAACTGATTTATTTTTCGATACTTACCTTCAATCTCCTAAACTTTGGTCTTTTTAGGGAGTATGTAATCACTGATTATAAAACCTATTATGAATTATGAAAAGTTTTCTTATCAGCTTCTCCACACAAGAAATAAACAATACAATGATGAGTTATGTAGACACTTGTCTGAACAAAAATAACCACCTAAACCCACTGATTCCCTCAAGGGTAACTTACGTATTGCTTTAAAGTAAGTCTAGAATAAACATCTGGCAAAAAGTGCAAAATACTGAAATGAGTTAACACTTACCATCCAGCCTTTTGCTAATCTGTTCTTTTGCAGATCTGTTTACCCAGCACTTCTTCGCTATTTCATTTTTTTCTTTATTTTCTCCATTGTTAGATCCATTTTCCTTCATTGTTTCGGAGTCCATTAGTTCATTAGTAGGATTTTCAGGGTTTTCTGATGATGTTTGTGTGTCCTGAAGCTTTTCTTCTGTGCAGCCCCCTTTAGTTTCTGAGGCAGGATTACAGTTTTCTACCTTACATTCAGCTGGTGGTTCTGAAGACACCACCAAAGTATCTGGGGGAGTCATTCTTTCTGGTGAACTAGAGCCTTCTGAAATGTTTAAAGGGGTAGGTGGTAGCTCAGATGAGTGCATTTCAAGCTCCTTGTGCGTTCGTGGAGGCTTTTCTGTTATTTCTGAAAGTTTTACTGAGTTGTAGCAAAGTTTTGTATATTCGCTACCTAGCCTTTGACATAATTCATTAATAATAACATCACAGTCTCCAAGAAGCTCCACGTCAAAGTGTAGATGAGGCAAAGGTTCCCTATTAATTAAGATCTGAGGCACTTCATGGGGAATGGAACCTAGAGATAGAAAAGAGAGTTTAAAGGTAGTCACTTCAGTTTTACTTTCAGCAGAGATCTATTTAGAAAGTTTGGTTCTTCAGACTTTTCTTCATACATTCACTTGCAACAAGACCAGGAAGAAGATAAGCAAATATCAAATTTAACAACAGCAGTTTGAGGAGCTAAGCCTACTGTAGCCTATCTAGACTTTTTTCCCTAGTAAAAAAGTGTTCCTCCATCACTGAGAAACAGATGCACAGAAATACTGACTCTAGCAATGTTTGGTCAAGGGTTAAAAAGATTATTAAAATTAGTACTATAATCTCTTAGAAGAACTGTGTTGATTTTGTGCATTCATTTTAGGTATTTAAGTGCACGTGAAGAATATACTGCTGATAAATGATATCCCATTAATTTGGTCAAAATATTTCTAGGTACAATCTACACTGTACAGGGTTGCTCAACCCATTTCTGACATTTAGGCTTCCAACCCCCACCAGTTTGGTAACCTCGCATTGAGTCGTCAGATAACCAACTCATGAAATCCAGTTCTAGGACCTAGAAAGAGCAATGGTTTGTGTAGTGGATCCTAACTTTCCAGTCCTTCTGCATTTCCTATCAACCTAAACACTAGGCTCTGCCTCTTCTATAGGGAAGAGGATGTTATTACAAAGGCCATGGCCATGGTACTGTTCCCCATTAACAGCAGATGCTAAGCACATGTCCTTCTCAGGCATACAGGTGAAGAGATTTTCTTTAGTACCAGTAAGTCTTGCACTCAGTAGGCAAATAAATCACCTGTCATGGTATTTTCTCAGCCTTCCTGGAGGGCATTTTTCTGTCACATATATTAGCAGAGATGTTTTTCCATCTCACTTTTAAAAGCTAAGGGTCCAGGTGGTGATATACTATATAATGTGCACTGTGTATCATTTAGTATTAAGTACTGACTTTAAAATGAGCTACAACTCTGGCACCTGATGTACTTAATCTGAGTTTTTGATCCTACATTTATGTTTTTAAAGATGATTCCTTTCTAGATCTTTCAAGTAACTCTGAAAGCATATTGCAAGCAGGGAGAGAAATGAATTGAATCTCAGAACAAAGTCATTCAAGTTCTAGGAGAGTAGTTTTTCAGATTATCATTTCATTACCTTGAGATCTGCCTGGACTGTAGAAAAAGTACTTAGAATTTGTTACTTTATTTTGCATTTCAGCTTTACGTAGGCAATCAGTTTTTATCTTAGAAAACTGGATGCTTAATCTAGTTTCTTCACTGAATCAAACCAAAAGTATTTCTTAGAGCTCTTAACAGAATTTCACTTCTGATCCAAATTTTTGGAAGAAAATATTACCAGAGATAGTCACTTACTTGGAATCAATGCTACTGGTCTTACTTTCAGTGAAGACCCAATGACAATAAGGAGATCAACTTCATTTTTGTCATACTTCATGGCACGATGGAACTGCTCAGGTAAGTTCTCTCCAAAGAACACTATGTCTGGCTTCATGATAGCAAGCGGTTCATCAGGTGGACATCTGGGACATCTAGGTACAACCTGCATAAGAACAGCTTCTATTACTACAATTCAAGGCTGTGCCCCTGAAAACCTCAGATTTTAGCAATTCAGTGACTTATTTTGGCAAAAGACAAGGACGTTTCAGTGATATTTCCTCATTTAATTTTTCTGTGGATATGCAGACAAGTACATTTCTCACTCTAGCCTGCAGCAACGGCACACAGAAATAAAACTACAGCAGGAATAAAGAGGAAGTCCTCTTAAGTCAAAAGGGAGAAACCACGCAGATCTACACCACAGTTCTTATCTGACAACTAGGCCCAAGTCCAGAAGTCATGCTCAGCACCAATGGGTAATTACCTCCTATTCGACAGGAATGTATTTTTCTTGGTTTAATCAGAGCAAAAACTTAAGATTTTGCTGTCAGTTTCCGTGATCTGATATAAACCCCTTCCTAATCAGAGTATATTGCACAGCTTTACCTCTCTATTTTCTCCTCTCCTCCAAAAGGGTATGTGTGTAATACACATAAAGCCACGTGGCCCTGTTACAGGTGGCTGGCAAAAAGCATACAGGACAAGAACAGAGGAAAGAACTTTTGTTTGGTCTCAATTTTAAACTCTTCCAATTCCTCCAAAAACAGAGCAGCATCCCTGTTCACTAAAAAAAGTGGACAAGAATTACGTTTGTGGAGAAGTAGGCTCCCTTTCCTCCTGAAACCAGAGTATTTTCTGATCTTTAGGACCTCTTTCAACTCTTTCCTATCTTAAGACTTTTTTCAGAGAGAAGAAAAGAAGGACGTGAGTGATACATGTACAGGCAATACTTCAGCTACTACTGAGCAATGTCTCTTTCAAATAGTTCAGTTCTTCTCAGCTGCAGTGTTAAAATATGATACCCTAGAATAAATCTAAGGAGCTAAATGTAGCTGCAATCCTATAGCAGTCATCACAAGCAAATCAGTGCTGTGTAAAGAGGTGTATATTACCTATTTCAATAAGAAAATATATGAAAAATGACACTTAAATGCATAACAACTCCCTCTTGTACACAGAGTACATGCAGAAAAAATAATACAGAACTTAGAAAGTTTAAATTAAAGAACTAGTTTATGGATGCCTGCAGTTGGACAAAAGACAATGCTTTCCATATGAGAAAAAATCACAAGTAAAAGGCCTTCCTCTAGTGTCAAAGGACCATTCCTAAAAATTTAAATCTTTGAACGCAGAATCCAATCCTTCTTTGAAGAAAACCTTGTGGGAGGGATGCATAAGAAACAATATGGCACAAGAACCAGGAATTGGTATGGAGGAAACCTTCACCACGTACCCAAGCTAAAGGGAAATCAACTTAAGAACTCCCCAAAGAGGAGCAGATGGGTAGAATGAATCTTGAACTTTTTCCTCGGATCTTTACATATTAGAGAGAGCTCGTAACACACAAACACTTTTGGTTGGAAGCTTAAGGAGGGAAAATAGTTTGCTCTGTATTAGGAGGAAGATGAAATGAAGACCGCTAACTTTTGATTTAAAGAGACCAAGTAATATTAACTCTGTTTCCAACAACTTGTGACTTAATAGATCTCTGTAGAGCAACTGATTTCCCTATCCAAATCATTTGAGTCACTGTAATAGGCCCATAAATGCGTTTCAACACTACACTACTCACCAGCTTCTCTGCTAATCCTCAGAAAGGTCGTCAGTAAGGGGGAAGATCTATTCCAAGAGCTGAAATTGATACCAAGAAGTTAAAGCTAGATAATTGGCCACTCAATTGCCTAGGGTCCTCTTTCCCTCCAGAAGTAGCACTCCCTTGAAGCCCCACCACCTCTGCTGATGTATTTGTCCAATGAAAGAGAAATAGAATTTCTCATTGACTATTGATGTTATCTGTATATCAAAAACAAGATCAGTAGAGATTATATTGGTTTAAGAATATCAATTGTTTCACTCGGAAGTTCCATCTGTGTGATTTATAACTGCTGCTGCTTCTCATCCAGAAGGATGGTCGTGCACAGCAACCAAGAGAAAGAATCATGCTACGGGGAACTAGCACATTATCTTGGAAGTGACAAAGAATGAAGTGCAGCAACAAGAAACTGGTAATTTTCTAAACAGATAACCTCAAACAATTCTCAGTTTATAATATGTTGAAAGGAAATCCTGGGAGAAAGATGCTAGATGGACTTACTTCCTTGTGAAGCCCTTACGACCATCAGGGGATGGACCAGACAAAGGAAAGGTAGTATTTTTAGGGAAAACTAAGGACCCGGGGCCATGTATAACTGAACTTTCAAATAGTGGACAGCAGAGACTAGAAACTGGACCAGATGCCAAAACCATTTTTGTGAAGGGGAACTTGTTAGAAAACAAAGCTGTTGAGAAGGACAGTGTTTTGTTTCATAAGTACAGAAAAGGTTTCTTTTGCTATCTAAGGAACCAAATTCTATATTCTAGAGAGGCAGTAGATGAAACTGCATAGCGCTGGTTTGGGAAATGCAGGCTACAGAATAAAGATAATGATAAAAAATAGAACATTTTTTTTTTTCAGGCATAAATGAGGAAGGATATGTTTTCTTTCAATAGTGCTATTTCTTGTGTGAAATGATATTTGGCAATAACCATATATATTTTGCATTATGAAAATAATTCAGTTTTACAGCTAGGGCCTGCCCTGGAAAGATATACCTGACAACAGTACTGTAACATTAGGGCTGAGAGATTGAGTATAAAAAGCTCCTTCAGTCTCATGTTGGGAGTAAGAACCCTCTGTTCTCATTATTCGGAAGTATGGCTAGTCGTCTTCTCTCCACTTCCCCATCCTTCCATTAGTGACCACCAGCAGGGCAGGGCAGAAGTTTGGTTCAGCTTATACAATGATTACAAAGCATTAGGAGAAGGAGTCGTGACCACTAACAATCAAACCAGAAAATTACAGAATGCTTAGGAATGGTTGTTTAGAAGGAAGAAAAACTAAACTCCAACCAGCTGGCTTTGAAGGTAAAGGAGCAGCAAACATCTGTAAGATAAAAAGTTCTCAAAAATAATATTCTTAATATGAAGGTAAACCAGATTTCAAATTTGGTATTTGGGTGTTACAAAGTTTCAGGCTTATGAGATTGACATTTCTTAAAGCTTTAACATCTCTTTTGAAAGGCTTTCATTGAGTTTCATTTAAAATGTAATACATGAAAGATTTACATCCCTTCCATGTTTCTCATCTAAAGTTGCAACGGTGGACTCTAAGCATTTATCAAAAACCGTGAATCTCCAGAAAGAGAGTTCCCTTCCATTTGTATAAACAAGATCTTTTTGATCAGAGAATCATCATCTCTGTTCCTTCAAAAGAAGGGGAAGAAGAGCAAAGAGGGTCTTGCCAAGCCAGAGGCTCATCTGCTCTGACAAAGCAGAACCCACTCGTGCCTTGGCCCTGGGGCACTTCACACCCAGATGTGGGGAGTTCAGAGTACAGAACAGTTCAGTAGTCCTAGAAAGCACACATCCGACAACTCGCCTGACGCTCTTCCTTATTCAGAGGTTGCTCTGTAGTTAGCAAGGTCTCCATGCAGGTAAATGCTCAAAGAGCAACCGATGTTATAAATAGCTAAGAATGCTTTCTCAGTGTGACTGTGAGTTCAAATTAACATAAAACAAGTATAAATCCAACTTTCTACTTACCATTTTAACCTCTACTTTTCTCAGAGGTGCCATTAAAAAATGGATTCTTATGCTTTGCTTCTGCTTTTTCCCATTACTTAATTTTTGCAGTATAGTATTTGAGTATACTTTTAAATACATGGGGAAATGCTAAATACAGATAGGCACTTTTATGAAATACATGCAAAGATATGTAGCCTTTTAAAAGCAGATCTTTTAAGCAATCCAAGGGTGGTGGTTTGGGATTTTTTTGAGAGTTACTTATTAGAAAGCTGCAGTGAGTTAAACTAAATTTTTACCTGATTGAAAATATCTCCTCGAACAACTTCACAATCAACTTTGTATTTACAGATCAGGCAGGAAGCTGTTGCAAAGGAACCTAAGGAGAAAAACCCATATGGTAGAAATAAGGATATTCAGTCACTCAGATTTGGTCTTTTTGCCCAAGCTGTTTTGACACAAAGGCTGTTATGTTGCATTGCTACAAAAATTAGTCATTAAAAAGTGATTTAAAATTAAGACAAGATACTTGTAGCACTAAAAGTAGTTCTTCTAGATGTTAGTCAGGAGAAATCTTGTTTTAGGAGTAGGATATACCACATGCACGTCAACAAAAATTGTATTCTGTCCTCTCATTCCCCCCAACCTGTGCAAGCATATACCAGGAGAAGAGAATAGAACCTTCCCTTTTCCTCTTTACACAACTAACAGTAGTACCAGCAGCTCTGCAAACAGCAGCAGCATGACATGAAGCCGTGTGAACTCAAGAAACAGTAGGGCAAAATAACTAAGCAAATGCATTAGTAAACTTTGCTATAGGCAACTAAATAGCAGTACTGTTCCTTTCAGCAGAAGTGAGAAGTTACAGCTATATTGTTCAAATTGAAATACTGCTCTGAACTTGGTACCCAGCTTAGCCAATGTTTATTATTTGGCAAGACCATGTTAAGTTGGTTGCTCCATCCAGCCACCTGGTAGCTCTAACTGGCCTGTTTCCGAAGCAGCTGAAGGTGATGCCCGAGTATCTGGTGTCTCTATTGGTCTAAATGGAAAGCTTATCAGGTGGCTAACACACACATGAAAATACAGCGTGAAGTCATTGTGGCAAACTAGAGTGGCCTTTTGGTGCACCCATGTCCAGGAGAGAGGCCTACGAGGCCTTTTATCTGTGCAAGGAATAATGCTAGAAGTTCACAGAATGCTGAAGAATAAAGTGAAAAAATCACAGATTTTCTCCTGACCATGAAACAAGGGTTAAAATAATAATTTGGGGATCTTTTTGACCCTGCACTGGAATGCGCCACTTATACAGCAAAAGTCTGGAGTTCTCTAGTTTCTAATGGTGATATGAGGGCAGTAAGAAAGCTCTGTGACTGAGTAATGTACAGGGGGGTACAAAACTCTCTCTTCAAAAGGAAACTTGTAGAAAGGTAACTGTTAAGATATTGAAAGCTTTGCAGAAGCTAGGAACAGCTAAAAACCTCTGGTACCAAAACTTTATCTGGAGTATTATAAGCCTCCCAAACCAAAGATATTTTCTGCTCATAACCTATGCACAGCAGCCAACCAACACTTACACTGCTAAATGAAGGGATTCTGGGGCTAAGTACAACATCAAAATATGCTTTGGGGATATTGCATCTGGGTAAGACAAAGAATGAAAGCACAGAAAAACTCGGAGCAGATAATTTATGAGTAACTGGAGTTCCAGTCTGCCAGTCACTGCTGGCGTGGGAAGTGCACAGCTTCTGAAATGCTCAGCATTGCAACTCCCAGAACTTGAGGGATTCGAAAGAGTATAGGAAGTATGACAGTTATTATTTGCTCATTGTAATTTGCTTATAGTAATAATTCAGGTGTTTATACGGTGCGTTAGGGACATGTCTGTCAGGCCAGCAGACCTAACCTTGTCTGAGGCATCTGTTGCTACCTACTTGCAACTCTATTATATGAGTTATTTTTCACCATCAAGAGGATTTGATCAGGAAGTTATGCTGCCCCATGCATGAGTCGTGTAGCCAGCAGGCCACTGCCTCTGATCATTCAGCTACAGCAATGGCAAGGAATATGATCTAATTCCAGGCACGCTGGTTGACTGCAAAAGCCATTTTGAATTCAGAAAATGCATCCAAGGCACAGTATTTTTCACAGTAGCAACTTTACTGTAGGTCTGCAGTGTATAATGGGTTCACAGGTTCATACATCAACTCCCCAAATCATTACAAGGTTCCTTGTCATTTGGCACACGCATGATTAACTTGCCGTTGCCACAGCTAGACAATAAAGATAGTATAAATATAGCCTTATGAATGCTTAGATAGCAGAATTTCAGTTTCTTTTTAGCCACTACCATTAGTCAGCTAGCATTTGTTAAAGAGCAGCAGAACTGTCCACCAGATAAAGCTTGATGTGCTCAAAACAGCCTTTGCTAATTTCCAAAGGCCTCAAAATCTTAAAGTCCATAGTATGTTTTTAAAGAACATTTTTAATTTACAATCAACTTATACAGGGCATACACTAAAGATGGTCTGAATCTAATTACTGTAGCGTGCAACTGAAAAACTGGGAAGCTTGAATGTGGCAGTGATGTGCAAAAACATAACTATGTAAGGAGTTCATGATAAATACCTCATACACAATGACAACCAAAACAAAATGCATGACACATCAAGTACAAAAGTTAGAAGAGGCTTAGCTACAAAGTAAAATTACTGATCAGAAAATTGGTTCTGTTTTACCTCAAACCAGGACAAAATGGAAACTAGCACCAGATTGGGGTTATTCGACAGGTAGGATTCTATTGTGTGCTGTTTGGTCACCATGACAGAACACTGTATTGCTCTGTTTGGATAAAGAAAATTGACAAATCTGGCACCGAGCTAAGCTTTGTAGATAAGGAAACCAAGTGAGTTCGGTCGCTGGAAACAGTGGAATTAGACAGGTCTTACAAACATGCCAACACTGCTTTTAAACAATTTATTTGCCAGAAGTCTACTAAATGACTCAAACGTGCACTTTAAGAACTCATTTTCTGCATCGTTTCCTTAAAAATGGATCCTCGGCCTTTTAGCTTGACATTTGCAACTCCTTGGAAATGGAAAGCATACTGAGCAACTAATTAAGAGATTCCACTTAATTTGGTATCATAATTACAGAATGTGTATGACACCGAAGGTGTAACAAGATGATGTTCAGTTCAACTGAACAGGTGATTAATCCACGATATTTTATACATGAGGAAAAGTCATTGAAGTGTCGGGGTATTTTAAGATTTTGATGGAATATATTCTAAATAAAGAATCAGGTAATAGCTAAACTCCATTTCATTGATAGTGAGAGTGACATAGGAAAAGACTGATTTCCACACTACGTTCTCATACATGAATATAAAAAAAGCAACAAATACATTTTAAAAGTGAAGGTCTAAGCTTGTGCAAACAGGGTGTGGATCTTCACTGACAGACAGAGACCACTATTTATCAAGCATCATTTCTGAAAGAAATTTCCACTTGAAACACTTCTGATTTAAATACTTAAGCTACCTAAAAAAAAATTGATATTTTGAAAGCAGAGTATTTGTTGCCAAGAGATACTGATTCAAGGAAAAAAAAAATAATTCCAAAAGCGATTACCTTGTCACATGCACCAGTGAAAATTATTCCTACACATAAAATAAGAAAAGTGAAACTGAAAGCACTCACCATGACACTGTATTATCCTTTGGATTCCTGCAACCTGTTCCAGTGTGTCTATGTTCTGAGTATAGTTGCGAAGTAGTTTTCCTTCTTTATCCATCAAAGCTATGAACTTGTGACAGAGCGATGGCTGGAACTGTCCTGGGTAGATTTCCTGGAGAATTCAGAAGTACGTTAGAAAGTGTAAATGAATACACAACGTCTTTATTCCAACTCCAGCAATTCACACAGGGCTAAGTATTGTCAATAATGATTACGTCAGCAGTTAATGTTGTCACTCCCTTTGCAGTTTGCCATTTCCCTCCGATCCAACTCTTCTTTTGACAGCCGAGCTTCTGATCATATCAGCATGACTTACTCCATGCAGAATGTGGTATTTTGTTCTTCACAGAGCATAACAGCAAGGTTTAGGTCTCTCTTGGTTTTGAGAATTATGAAATAGGAAAGTTTTTTTTTCCTTTGTGAGTGTCAAGTAACCTCAATATTTTTTATTAGAAACATAGATGGTTTAACTGCAGTCAGACAAAATTTCATGAAGAATTTGGATTCTAGTCTTTTGGTTTGGGATAAGCAGTTTTTATTCATCAGCTTTATCAGCAGCCACTCCTAGAAGATGGGAGTCCAGAAAGCAGAACAACATTGAATCTAGGGGGAAGACAGGTGGTGCTCCGACCAGCTTTGCCAATTTAGCCGGTTACAACAGTCATCAAATTAAAACCAAACGGCTTAGTAGAGCAATTCCACTGTGTCCGACAGATGCTTAGCCTTTCCATTAGATGAAGGGAGAGGAGGCAGGTATATCTAAAGAGTACATGGAAAAAAATGTAGGCACTTCTGTAGAATGGTTTGCTGTTTGCTCAGAGTGAACAAGGAGCCTGCCAAAAAGAAAAATTAAATGTAGGCACCCAGCTGAAAGCTTCAGATTAGGAACCTCCGTCCAGAGCTGACCAGCCCAGGTGGTACCTCTGGTTGCTGTGCAACAAGGAGGATAGCACCACCACCACTCTGTTTCTCAGGAGCACTTATTTAGGGGATGAACTTGAATTCCAGACCCTCTGCTCTCCAGTCACTCTCTCACCACTGAGGAGCAACTGGGCTGGAGTCTCACCTGGGAAAGTGAGGCCTTTTTACAGAAAAAGCACAAGGGTCACTGGCCAAAAGAAAGTCGGCAAGAAGGCGGCAGCTGCCTGCCTTTACCAGTAGATACTTAAAGCTGAACCAGAAGTTCTAGCACAAGAGTGAACTGTTAAATTAATCTTTGTGTCAGCTCTGCCTTCATCTAGCACATAGCCTAACTATTAACAAACAAAAAAGACTTTTTGAAAGCATTTGTTTTTTCCCCAAAATATTTCACGTTACTCATAATTCTGAAGCTACACGATCTTTGGAGTTAAACTGCAGCAATGATCAATGATTGCTCATAGTGCTGTTACCTACATTATAAATAGCCTATTACATGATTATAATCAGATATTCATGTGGTCCTAACAGCTTTTATATCTTAGTCTGGAGAAGCAAGACATGTCCCACCACTGAGATGTGCAAATTTATTTGGCCATTCTTTGCCCCTAGAATTAAAGAAACTTAAGATTTTATGGAATAAGAAATGAATATTCTAACCGAACTGATAGACAGAAAAGGAGAAGTAGGAGAAATTATTTTAGTACAAAAGTATCAGCCAAATTGGATTTTGTCTGTTCTGGTAAAACCTGTGTATAGACAGGCTTCAAGTAGGTTGGGGTTTGTTTTTTTTTTTTGGTGGGGTTTTTGACTTTTTTCCAAGGAAGTGCACTTACTAATGAACATCAAAATATGTTAGTATCTGGATAGGAGGCTTTCAGGGAAAGCTAAGCAGGTGAAGAATGCATTGATTTTTCTTTGCCAACCTTTAAAACATAATAGAGAAGTAGCATAAATTGTGAGTGAAGGGAAGAAAGAGCGAGCATAATTAGTAGTGATTGATTTTCACAAGGCATTACTTGTCCTGTGGTAATTCTTTAATATTTTGGATTTGATTTTTTTTGTCCTGAGTAAATTCCAGACTAAATGCAATTATTTTTTGTTTCTACATATGTCTACAGCTTCTCCAGTTCCTTCTTGTCTTGGAGATGTATTCCCTGCTTTTTAAATTAAACTGTTTAATATCACTAGCATCTTTCCAAAAACTGCTGCATTCTCCCTTTTAAGCGAACACAGTCCCTGGAAAAAGGCTTTAATTCTCTAAGATGTACAGATCCTTGTCACAGCTATACCAAAACCTGAAACAAGAACAAACTTATTAGTGCATGAAACTGCTTTACTCCTCTTAACTCTAAATACAGGGATAAAATGTGAATGTATTGTACGACACTGAACAGCATGCCACAGCATATCAAATTCAAATGGAGCTTTCCACATTACTCATGTGCTGGCCAAAAATTTCTCATATTCTTTCATTTTTCAGAGAAAGTAACAGCAGCTGAGGTTTGCTCAAATAACAAGCTTTTATTTATCCTTCCTGAAATTAGAAACAGCATCTAGAATGGTTGTATATATAATGAACAGGAACAGTAAAAATAAGCTTTAAAAAAAGAGAGAATATTGCTAAGTATTTCTAATAAGGCTAATATGTGGTTGCATACAATGACTGAAGTAACACTGAGGATGTAAAATTGATACATTGCAAAGACCTTCCCAAGGAGACAGTTATTATGCCACTGAATGAGGGCTCTCATTCAAGTAAATTCAATGTATTAACATATTTTTCTATCTTGTTTATAAGAACAAAGATACTATTTTGTGAACAGAATAGTTTTATATCTAATTTATGCATTTTAATACTGTTATCTGTTTTTACTGACCAAGATAAGAACTGTTGGAAAACCATACCTTTGCAAACTTAAAAAATGGCCTGGGATCCTTTCTGAAGTATTCTATATCAAACATTGCTTGAGGATCTGGAAGGTCTGGGAAGTCTACGGCGAGGCGTGCATAGATGCCATCTCTTGATCTAAAGTCAGGTATTCCACAAGACACAGACACCTGAAATATATTTTTGCAATCTGAAATAAGCAAAACTATTAAAGACTTGCTATGATACAAACTATTGGGGAAACCATGTTTCTGTACACTTACAGTGCTCAGAGATATTAAGAACAAAACCAGTCTGGGTTCTCTGTATTTCTTTTTTTTCCTTTTTTTGGACCAATATGACAAATCCCAAATCACAAGCAGAAGAAACAGCACAGAAACAAAGTCTGACAACTAGGCAAAAAAACCCTTTAGTACAATCCATACAGGCAGTTATAGGACACCAGAACTCACTTTCACTACTGCAAGTTTTGTCAGAAGTGAACAAAAATTTAAAATAGTGTTGCATTAAATTTGATTAGTAAGTGTTCTTTGATCTTCCAATTAGGCTTAGACAAGGTGCTTGCTTTTTATTTCTTTTTTACATGCTCTAATGCAGTAACAGAATAGATTCTTGCTTTTCATGAATAAACACCTTTTGATAAACAAAAATTATTTATCAAAGAATTGTAGTAGTCAATAAAGACTAAAATTCATTGTCTCAGGCTACCCCAAAATGGTATGGGAAGAGGAGGAGAAACAGTATGACAGCAATTATAGAATGAGCAAGATCGGGCAATAGAAGTAGCAGTGCTCTTCTGACAAGCTGATTTGAATTACTCATCTTTTCTGAATAGTGTCACACCCTCTGTGTATGAACAACAGAAGCAAAAAATTATTGACTTTCGTATCGTGATCTGGTACGTGAGTTCAAAGCTGTAAGTGTACAACAGTTAAAAAATATTCTTTAGTAAAACAGTGAGTAATTAATCTTATTACCATCATAGAGTGGCACACGTTAAAAGGAAAACTCAGTCTACTGAAATCTAATTAAACTCTCCTTTATAATCCTCCCCCCGACCTTTTTTTTTCTTTTTTGAGTCCTATTCTTCTAGTCCCTCTAGCTCCATCAGGTATTTTAAGAGAGCCACTGAGACTTTGTTTAAAAAATCATTACCTTGTTTGAAGTGAAAAAATTACTAGGATAGAAAATGTATTGGAACAGGTAGATGAGATCTTATTCCATAACTATTTTGCATGGAAGCAACTGCTTAAGAGTTTAAATGTTTACAAATACTTTCTTATAAGAAGAGAGATCTTGTCATTTCCAGCTTAAGCTCCAGTCTTGCAGTGTGCATCGTTCTAGTGCCTCCTCTTCACATCTAGCACAATTATTTGATTACAAATGTTGCGAGGGTCACACCATCTGCGTGCTGTAAAGCACTGGGTAAGTATTTAACCCACTGTCTATATATTCTCTTACTGTCATTGCAGCAATACATACCCCAGCTCCAGTCAAGACCATTATTTTTCTGCATTCTTGTAAAAGTTTCACAGCATCATCAATAGTATTGATATCTTTTCGTTTTTTTCTTTTTGGTGGTTCTGAAAGAATGTTTATAACAATTTGCCACAGTGTCATATCATCCAGTTCAGGTGGAGGGATTGTTTCTGGTAGCAGGTCTTTCAGAATTGTCCGTGGGTCTGTACCTAACATGAGATGCTGCTGAACAAAAGTGTAGGGACCTAAGAAAATTCAGAAACACAAATATTTAAAATTGAGTCGAATATTTCAGATGATCATTGTCCTTAATGCTTGCTACTACAACTTTATTAATCGAATGTAATGCCTGGTTCATCAAAACCGCTGTATGTTTTGGTCTCAATTCTGAAGTGATAGTATAGATAGGGTTTTTACTTATTTATTAGTATTTTATGTTAACCCATGGAGGATTTCACAGAAAGTTAGTCGAGGTAGAAATCCCAGTTCATAGCAGACTTGATGGCTCTTAGAGGTGAGCAACATTTTCGCAATGTATCTCCATTTTATGGCTTCATTTCTATTTTTCCAACATTTTGTAAGGTGTTTACAGTAATAAGCTAAAGAGACAACAAACACATATACTTCCCAGTCATATTATAAATTTCCACTCTAAAGAGACAAATAGGGCCCACAAATGCATGCATTTTTATTGTTCTTTTACTTGTCTAACACTAATGATTTCAGACATGACCTCCTAAAGCCATCAAATAAATCCTTCCAAAAACACTTGAGATTAGAGTGGTAGAAAAAAACCCAGGTAAATCTTAAGAAGCTAAACTAACTAAGATGACCCAAACAGCTATGACTACGGCTAGTTACAATACATATAAATAAAACAATTGTTATACATATTCACCCAAAAGGTACCAACAGTGATTCTGTAACAAGGGATCAGCAAAGACAACATATGGGCAGATTTTAAGTGGAATATTGGGTTGTCATAATGTGTTGTCTTGCTGCTGTTCTTATCGATACCAGTAAAATGAACACTGTGGTATTATCATGCCTGTGTAAGACAAAAGACCTCAAATCCCAACCCCACTGCGCCCTGGAAGCCCCTGTCCCACACAAGTCACCAGTGACCGTACTGGTTATCTTGCCTCTGTCTGAGGTGAGAGCTTTCTGCTGAGTTCCTAACTGCCACGCTTAACTTATCTATTGCTAATATGCAATATATATGCAGACCAATAATTCCCAAACTGATGTAACGCTTGGGACAGTGAACCCAACGGATTGGCTAAAATCATACAAGATTCATCTTCTTGTTCTTTAAAGAACTAATGCAACTAAGTAAATAGGCTAGAAATATGCTATAAATCTGTTCAGTTTAGTGAGTCTGTGTGTATGCTTTTAATGTGGATCATGGCAGGATATCTACACAAAAAAGACGGTGACAATTTTAATCAAAATACAGCAAGTTTAAACAGGTCCATTTTAAAACTCCTTAAATAACATACAGAATACAGCCAACAACTCTAAGCTGCTCAAAAGCAGTAATTTCCAATTTTTTTGCAACAGAAGAAATCATTTGAAGACTGGGAAGAATAAAGGTAACTGTTCAAAGGCAAACAGCATCTAAGAACATTATATAGGCTTCTACCTATACGTGGTCTTGGGGTCCAATCACTAGAACTTGCATGTGAGGCTCTGTCATCTTCATCACTATCACAGGAGTGAAAGCCATTGGCTATGATTTCATCACTAAACAGGAAGTTATCTGCAAGACAGCACAACAATGACGGGTTACACTTGAGCCGAATGGCACAGATAGATATTTAAATATATCATAAAACCTCAACTTGTATGCTTCTAAAGTTAATTGCAATGAATTACAAATAGGCAGTTTCGTCACTTAGACACAGAAAATTTCTACCTTTTTTGAGTTTATAGACATGCTTTCAAGCCTTCAGTAGATTTGCTATCTTAATACTGGGCTTCGGCAGGCTGGGTGTTGACCTTCATGAAATTTTCGTTCTATAAAGTGTTGGACATTAAGGTTTTTCTGTACCTTAATAATAATCCAAATGTTTTAAAAGTATAATTAAAATTTTCTTTCTCTTACAATTCTCACTGCATTCAGCTCACTGAAAAACTGGATTAAATGAAAACGAGTCACCATTTATAGAATAATCTTAGACTGGGTTTTAAGAGCACAGCATTTTAAAAGAAACCCACCAATACACACTTGGATGCAACTAAGTTACAGCACGTTGTTAGGCTGTTATCTTGTGGCTGAGCTGCAATAGGTGACCACTTACACGCTTGTATGATATCTGAGTTAGGACAGAAAATGTGCTACCTTGAACCACCTTCACTAAGTTTATCTCACCCACTTTATCCTGCAGCTGAGCTCGTGGCCTTCAGCCAGAGTAACTCAATCTAACTTCATCAGGTATCTAGATGAAGGAGTCCAAAGAAGAACAAGATATTTGTCTTACAGCATACTTAAGTTAACATTTAAGGGGAAATCTAAATTTTAACCTAAGCAGCTTATTAGAATGTAGGATAACTTAGAATAACTTTTGTTATTGTCTTTTTAATTAGAAATAGCCACAGCAACTGTAGCATAATGTGTTGAAAAGCTAAGACTATGTACAAAGGAGAACAAGTTTCACTCGTGCCCTCTAAAACAAAGAATCACTATAATAGTTTCCAATCTCTGTTTGAATAAACCCCTACAATATTTTAGCTAGGTTACTTTGCTTTACTCTAAAATAAAGAACACCACAAAACACCATCATTTTTTTATTCAGAGATTCTGTTGTCCTGCTCTTTCCCTTGTTCGCATAAATACTTTATTCCAATTAGAATGGGAAAATGTAGAGGACAGAAATTTGCTTTTTGTACTTGCTGTCGTCTTCTTCTGAGACCACAGGAATTTTGACATTACTATTTCTTATTATTAATCTATGTATTTACAGCATTTCACTTCCACCTCATTACACGTGCAGTCAGTGAATGTATTATAAAGAAGAAAAAAATTGATTAGTACACATCAGTAAGCGCCAACTGCAAGTTTTACTAAAATTACCTTTATGTCTACTACATAAAGAATCAAAGTCTATGTTGTTAAGGACTCATCATATACAGGTCACATTGTCTTGTATTTAAGAAACACTGTGATGGATACAAACAGGCTAAAGCAAGAGTTTAAATTGTAACACTCCCTTTGTATTCATTTGATTCCTCAAAAGAATAAAGGGAATGCCTGCCAGAACGAAGCAACCCACAGCAAAACATGCCTGAGGATCTGAGTAACTTGAGCAAAAAGGCTTCATATAAGGCACCGGTAAGAGATCGTCAGCTTTACTCTTGTGCTGTTCTGATGAAGTTTTTAAATACCAAGGCTGTTCCGAGCTTATTGTACAGCTCAGTTGCCTTTTGGATAGCTTTCGCACAGGCAGAAATTTTCCGTAGAGTTTTACTACGGAGTTAAAGGTAAAGGATCTTTATCTGCATTCCAGGATGAAATGTAAAGACTTTACTGGCAGAATGCAGCATCTTACACCTTTTAAGAAGTCTTTCCAAAGCACTGCCTGAAAGAACAAACCCAACAAACTCCTCAAAACCCATCTGCTTTAATAATGCAATGCGAGGTACGTTCATACTGATACTGCCCCAACAGTATGTGTCAAATGTCATCTGCAAAGATACTTTTCAGAAGATTATAGTTTAGCTTTTACTGCAGTCACTGAAATCTTAACCAAGACTGTAAAGTGAAGTTATTTAAAGAATTGTCAAGACTGCTGCTCCTGTGTGAGTTTCCCAGAGACAGAAATAGAATAATTATCACGGCAGAAACTGTAAAAGGGAAACAGGGCTTTTGATTTTTCATTTTTAATAACGTGTAGGCAGCCAGACAAGTGTTTTCAGGACCGGGAGCCCCGTCGATCTCCTCCTATGAAGCCCAGCACAAGAAACGACAGGCTTTGACACGGGCCGCTCAGAACGACCGCCGATGGGGTTCGGCAGCAGGGACGCAGCCGGCCCCGGTTCGCGTTCAGCGCTACGGTGAAGGCGACGGAGGGAGCGCAGCGGCCGCGGGGTGACCGCCCCCGCCGGGACCACCCGCCCGCTCTCCCGGGACCGACCGGCCCCAGGGAGCGCCCGGCCCGGCCCGGCCGGCAGCAGAGCCGGGGCGGCTGCGGCGGGGAGGCAGAGCCGNCCGGCGCAGGTGGAGGGAGCCCGCCGCGGCCTCTCCAGGCGGGCCAGGCCGCCCATCCCGCCTGCGAGAGGCCGGCCGGCGGCACGTCCCGCCGGGCCGAGCCGGGGGCGAGGGGGAAAGGAGGGAAGGAGGGAGGGAGGGATGGGGTCCTCACCGGGATGCGGGGCCGGCGCCTCGGCCGCCCCGTTTGAACACTGCGCCCGCCTGCAGCCAACGGCCGCCTCCGCCGCCTCTTCGCCGGGCGCCGCCTCCGCCCCCTCCCCCCGGCCCCGCTGCCGCGGCGGCGGAGGCGGCTCCGCCCGGGCCAGGCCCCGCTGCCCGGCCCTATTGTCCGCTCCGCTCCACACCGCCGCCTCTTCTTCGTCGTCCTCCTCCGCCCGGCCGCCGCCATCGGCGCTCACGGCCGCCGCCTCATCCTCATCCTCCTCCTCGCCCGGCAGCTCCGCCCCCATAGCGGCGACGGGCCGGGCCGGGCGTTGAGCGGACACCGCGCCCCGCCCGCCGCCGCAGCCGTCTTCCGAGTCCAGGCGCTGGCGCTTCAGAGCGGGCTCGGCGCCCTCCGCGGGGCCGCCGTGGCGGGGCCGGAGGAGCGAAGTCTCCTCGTCCGCCATCTTGGAGTCGCAACCGCCGCCCCCCTCCGCTCCCGCCCGGCGCAGCGCGCAACAGCAGCGCCCCCGCCGAGCTC
>VUYV01000220.1:1130355-1158799 GCA_008711295.1 Anarhynchus alexandrinus
GGGGCAGGGAGCGGGGCGGCCGTCGCTGAGGGCAGCGTTACGGGCCGGCCGGCCCGTAACGCTGCCCTCAGCGACGGCCGCCCCGCTCCCTGCCCCCGGCGACGGCGCCGCCTCGGTCTTTTACCTCATGGCGGTGTGGTGGTGTTGCCAGGGCCGAGCGCCCACGGCGGGATGGGGGAACCCTGTCCCTGAGGAGCTCGTGTCTGCCCCCTCCCACACGCTCCTTCCTCCAGCTGTAACGACAGGTAGAATTTCTCCCTTGCAGGCCTCGATAACGACAGCTTTTAAAAAAGCTTTGCGTTAAAATTGTTGGTATGGTTTGGTTTGGTTTTTTTCTTTCTTTTTTTTTTTTCTTTTGCTTCAAAAGGGATTATTTACTAGGTAACTGACTTCATAGATGGTATATGGATTTGGGGGTGGGGGGGAGTGTGGCAATTTTTTTCTTTTCTGGTTCTTTCAGGTATTAATAGCCCCCCCCCCGCAATGTACACACCATTTCTCACACTTCACCTGTTTGTCAGAAAAAAAGCCATGAAGTAACCAGGTGTGAATCAGAACAGCTTTTTCGTTATTCCATGCAAATCTGTGTGCGAGCCTGCTTTTTCCTTATTGAAGCTGAGGCAAGATTTAGATTTCTTAAAAAGCACGTGCTTTTCTCATCATGTAAAGCAGAGGTGTGACTTTAATATTGCCATTTTGGTGCTTCTTTGCATGAAGACTGTGCTCTAAGGAGGACAATGTGTAGGTGGTGCAGGTGTATCATCTAAGCTTTCTGTGAGGGAAAGATTCAAGGATTCTAAAGCTGACTCTAATATTGCAAGTATTCGTACGTGTTAATGATGTTGTTGCAGTAGTTGCCCCTAAAGCGGGAAGTTGGTTCGGTAGCGCTTCGGTCCTCTTCTGTTTCTGCAGCTCTGAGCACCTGTGGGGACAAGGATGGAGCACGAAATGCAAAACTCGTTTGAGTTATCTTGTGCCTTGAACGTCTTCAAAATATGTGCTCTGCCCTCAGGAAGCAAAACAGCTAAAGTTAGTTGAGAAGAACTGTTACTGGATGATTTGATATATTTTATGGGAATAAATTCAAATACAGATTTCCAGGTCTTGCTGTTTTATTTAAAGGGCCGTTTTATGACTTTTACAAGTTGATAGTAAACCTCCTGTTATATTGAACTAGAATTTAGATTCGTTCTTGGCTCTAAACAAGCAAAATTGTCGATAATGTGTTCGGAATGAATACAAACGTTTTGTTCGTGGTTGGGTACAGAGAACAAATACGAGGTTTCCTCACTTTCAGTACTGTTTGTACGTTCTGGGCAACACTAACCAAAACATGCGTGGACACATAAGCTGTGCCATCTCCTGCGCTGTGACTCTCTTTCAAATGAAGTTTATGTCCTGAAGGCAATCTTTGTATTTTTTTCTGCGCATTATATGCAGGTTCTCTTGCCCTCCTGTTTTGGATGACACTTTGCTCTGTGAGTTGTCCCACCAAAGTCAGTTGGAACAATAAAAGACTGAGTTATTATTCAGTGTCAGGATTTTGTGTCTTCCATATGTGAACCTTTAGACTGTGCCGTGGGACCCTTTGTGCCCCAAGCAGTGCAAATCCCTGTAAGGGGGGACACACAAGTATGGTTGCTGCTGCAGTTTGGATCAGAGCCCTTGTTTATTTGGTCTGAATGGACAGAAGTATAGAGGGGACGAGGCTTCAGCGAGCAAATTCCTTGTGAACAAGTAGCTTGCAAGTCGCAGGGTTTTGTTGTCTGAATCCAGCTCTTGGACCTGCAGTTCGCCTTGCAGCACAGAAATAGCCACTGGAAACTGGAGGGGAAAAGGGTTAAAGAGCCTTCCCTTTCACCTTGCGCAAATATGCAAGAAATACTTGGACAAGAACGCTATGTCAGGAGTGCTGTTGGGAAGAGGGACAGCTGTTTGTTTTTTATCCTCCCCCAAAGTACAATCTATTTAAATATTTACATTATCTCTTGCTAAAAGACTTTCTTTTCTTTCCTATACTTTTCTGGTTTATTATTAAGTTATGAATGGAGGAGAGGGAGAGATTTGTAATTGCTAATTTTTTCACTTTGTTGAAAAAGTGTATCTATTGTTTTATTTGCTCAGAAATATGGTAGTAGTTTTCTAACAGATTTAATGGTTTCACTGGGGCTTGTGCTTTGCTGTTTAATATTATTGCTTCTTCTTTTCATGTACTTTATATATTTTATAATCTTAATAGGCTATCTGAACATACAGTAAAAGAAGTAAATTTCAGACAAAGAGAAAGCAGTGGGAGACTAATATATGTAGATAATTTCAGAAGATTAATACCATAGATAATAAAATAAAGCACTTGTAAATGCAGGAATTATTTTATAAACAGTTCTGAATGGCCACTAGGTCCTTCACTGATTAACACACGCCTGTTCTAGCCTCGGTCACACCCTGTGTATCTGTTCTGCATAGACTCTCTGACTAGGGCACTGCATCTCAAATTGTGTAACTGTTCAAGGCATCTGTTTGTAAGTGCTGGTTTAAAGAATCAGCAATGTTTAATGACATTAAACATCTTGGATTACAAAGCTCTTGCAGGGATGGGGAAAGTAAAAATAGAGCTCCTTAGGCTCCAGAGGAAAGACTTCAGAAGTGGATAGTATTACACCTAGGAAGTAATCTGTTTAAATCAATAGATCATAGGAGACACTACAGTTAAACATGTCTGTAGCCTTTGTTGGACTAAGGCCTGGATCATTAATCACAGTTCAAAATTAAAGGTGTTTCACTTCAATGTAAAATGAGTTTTGCAAGGAATGTGTTTTGCACACAATACAGACCTTCAAGACGCATATTGAAAGTAATTTAGCATGAGAAAGAGCCTCTATTTAATGTGACAGTAGACAGTATTTCATGTTGTTTTTTCATAGGTCTTAATTTTGTCAGATGTGCAACTGATGTACAAGAGCTGTTTGTTTTTGAAGAATAGTATGAATATACCCTAGGTAGCCTTCAAAGAGTAAAGATTCACTCCTTCCTGTTGAAGTGACTGACAGAACTGTGAGAGGCTTTGGCAAGGTCGGTACTTCATTCTCAAAAGTTTGCAGCCCTGTAATTGTTATTTTGGAAGTAATCCTTTCTCTTTTCTATAATTGCCCGTATAATCCTCTTGTCAAAGACTGTGGCAAAAGTTGCAATTAAAAAATTAAGCAGAAAATATATTTTAGTATATGTAGGCTCAGGTGCAGGAAAGCCTTTAAGTATGTGCCAGATTTTAAGTGGCTATACACGCGACGACGCAATATAAATCTGAAATACAGCTCGGCTTGTTAGTATCCAGAACTCCCTTCAGTCTGAATGACAGCCAGAGTTCAACGTTGAAGCGAATTTGGCAACTACAAATCCCAGGGAGCATTGCCATGAGCAGGTTTGTGCAACTGGATTGGCATCCTGCAGGGACCAATGGCAGGCAGAGAATTCAAGAAAATTCATGTGTGTCAGCTGCCAGTATTAAAAAGCGCTGGGGAGAGCTGTAGACCTGAGTGGAAATTGCCTCTTTCCCTGGGCTACTTCGAAACCCCTGTGTGTGCTTTGAATCGAGACTCTGTTTTCCACCCTCTGTGCCTCGCTGAGGGACAAGAGCCTGCTGGACTCGTCCAGATGGATGCGATTCTGAACTGCAGAGCAGATGACTTGGAAGATTACTACAACTTGCTAGGATGCGATGAACTCTCCACGGTAAGAGCCTTCCCCTCCTCCCCTACGGGTTAATAACATTTTGAATGTGCTTGTCTGTCTACAGGGGGAATTTGAAGTTGTTTATCTCTGTGGGCAGGACTATTTGAAATGCGTTGCAAACCTTCTCTCTTTCCCCTTTTATCTTTCAGTATCTCCCTTCACAAAGCTCAATTTTGTGATCTGTATACCGATGTTCAGATCTTAGAATAAGGCTTATATTAAAAATGCCTTATAAAACAGGATTGTGTTATAGATACGACTGAAATAATGACTTATCCATTAGTTTAGTTCAACATGTGATATGGTTATGAATCTTGAGCCACAACTGCATCAATTTGACAACATCCAAATAATATTTTGGAATATATTTTCGGTTTCAAAAGATGAAAAAAGCTATTTATATGCAACTAATACAATGAATGTTCATAGCTGTAGGTCACTGATGATGCTGTTGAGTTTCTCAGGTTTTATATGTATTTTTTAAATTTTTAAAAAACTGTTCATTGGTTGAGAAGAAAACCAAAAATAATATCTTTTTCATTCATCATATTAATGAGTTTTAAATGCTAATTTTAATGATATTTAAATAATAGTTTAACTAATTTGTTTTGGTAGGAGATACCTACTTTAGAATGAGATCTAACTAAAGCAATTGTTGAACAATTTGTAGCTAAAACAAGCCTCCTTCTTCCTAAAGGTGTCCATATAACATTTTTTTGGGTAGTCTGAGTTAGTGGTATGCTGATATTTTTTAATCCAGTTGCTGTATTAACTGGAATTGTGTTTCAATTTTGGAAAAGGAGATTTGATTACGCTGCTGTAATGAAGGACGTATTCAGTGTGGATAAAAGCTGTATTTTGCTCAGTAAATGTAATCAGATGCTCTCCATCTGTCCTAGTGGTCAAATGCTGGGAAAATACCTCTGTCTTCCCTGTCACGGCAAGCATAGTAGTCAGCATCTTCAGTCTGCTACAGAGGGCAATTGAAAGCTTTTCCTGGGATAACTCCTAAAAAGTCATCCCAGCAGAGGGCAGTGTCAAAGTTTCTGTGTAGACTTGTTTCGCAGATGATATTTCTCATTTTTTACCTCATGCTACTTCTTTAAGGGCTTAGCAATTAAGGAATAGTTCAAGTATGTATGATAACAATTTTCTAAACTGCTTCAAAATGAAATTAAAAAGATGGAATAAATGCTAATGGGTCCTGAAAAATAATCTGTCAAGTATTATTTGTTGAGAGAAGCAGATGTTACTAGATTATTTTTGCTATGGCGGTAGGAACTGAGATCAGAAGTTGACCGAGAACCACGATTGCCTTCCCTCAGGATGGTGTGTACACGACTTCTGACATTTAACACAAATTTGAAGCATTACAGGTGTTTTGCAGTCACATTTCTTTGTGTACGCACTCAAGTATTTGCAGCAGCACAGGCTTCTTTAGGCATATATAGCACATTCCCAGCTGCAGTACTTTCATTTAAGGTGCTGAATAGTCTGGTCTTAATCTGACCTGGTTAAATTTAAGCACAAATAGTCTCAATTTCTACAGATTTTCCCTGTATTCAAGTAAACACCATGTTCATTCTTGGCTTCTTGTAGAACTGAGCTCGTGGATACCTAGTTCATCTTCAGATTTGAGAGGAAGAGGGGACATTTAATCTGCATCTTTCTTCCAACAACAGTGTTATTTATATGTAGTGGGCATTGCGTACCTTTCTTGGTAAAGCATCTCACTGAGTATTTTATATAAATTTCAGATATTTTGTAAAAACTTTTCCTTCGACTGATTTTTTTTTTTTTAAACTTAAGACTTCCACGCTACCCCTCTGCTACTCTGCATATTTTAACTTTAAATTTCCCCTTTATATAACTAAATTTTAGAGATGGTAGTATACTATATTATTATATAGTAACCAGTTTCAACAAGTTCTCTATACAATGTATATATTTTAAAGTGTCTTACTGACTGGAAATATACCACCATCTGTCCCTCTGCAAGAAGTTACTGAGAAGAGCAAAAAGTGTAGAATTGTTAAAATACCACTGTAGACCACATTTTTCCCAGTGTATGACAACAAAATTTGGCCAGCTAGTTGAGTGAACTGTAGTTTCATTCTAAAGAAAAAAGGTTGAGAGCCTTAATTTTGAAAAAAATAATTTAAATTGTATATGGGTATCAGGGTTTGAAGGATGAGGAACTTATATGAACAGCCTATCTATCATGGGAAAGAATAGTAGCTAATTGATATCTTAAGGCAAGTTTTTGTGAAAGCTTAAGCTGTACTGGAAAGATACAAAGAAGTTTTGGCTTCTGAATTATAAGAAGAAGCAAGATACTTTGAAAAATCTGGACATTTGAAAATCTAAGCTGATGCCCACTCCAGTGGTTTCCTGTATTTTGTTAACTGTTAACATGTCTTTGTTTTTCCACTGGTTGCAATACTTTATGGTACTACAGACTGTGTGGGAACTTGTCATTAACTAATACATGCCAATATTCTAATACTGATTATAAATTTATTCTATTCCAAGCCAACCTTTTTGCCCAACAAATTAACTTGATAGGAAGAATGTGACCTGCTAGTTATCTAGCTTTGTGATATCCCAGGTGGAAAAGTCATGTGGTACTGGCTAAATTTCCTGTGAAGAGAATACGGCAGAAGCCACCCAATACCACAAACTGATCTTCAGCAATACAGAAGCTCTTTGCTTCCTGCAGGGAGACTTTGTTAAAAGTTAGAGTTGATTAAACAAAACGAAGAGCAACTGAAGTGACGCGTTTTGCCTACATGGTCAAATGTGAGGAAGGGGTTTCGCACACATGATCTTTGCACATTTTTCTTAAAGCCAATTTGCCATATTGCATGACTGAACTTTACAAAAACAAGAATGAGTGCATGGAAAATGAAACTAAATAAACAGCGTCACTGACAGATGGTTGTTGTTACCTATTTTGCTTGTACTAAAGCTTGTAAAAATTAATAGGAAAAAAAGCTTTCAGCATTCTTCACCGTTCCTCCCAACCCCTTTCAAAAAGCAAATTTGAAAATCTTTTCTCTGTGTGTGTATGTATTTACTCACTTTAAATCTTGGTACTCTGTTTAGGTTGAACAAATTCTTGCAGAATTTAAGATTAAAGCCCTTGAATGTCACCCTGACAAACATCCTGGAAACCCCAAAGCAGGTATATATTCTTCCCTATTTAAAAACAATCTTTTTTTTTTCTTATATTAACATGACTAAGATATTAAGTTCAGCCTTAAGGCTTTATTAAATATTCTTTTCTCCCCAATATATTTTAATTGTCATGTATATTGAGCATATTGTCTTTAAATAGCAAGCTTTAATATTCTTTTCTAACGCTTGCACACTCCTAGGTGGTAGAGCAGGAAGACACTTGTTTGATTCCCCCCACTAGGATTTTCAGTTTTTTTTCTTTCTGTGGTAAAACATCTTTTAATCCAGAAGTTATTTATGGAGTGTATCCCTTTCTAGATCTATGAAGCTGGCCTGCTTCCATGCTCAGTGGTATTCAAGTGCCACACTTGCGTCAACTAGTTAATTTGCTTCCATGAACAAGCCCATCAGGAACACATTAAATGTACTTTAGTTTCTTTTAATGTAATTTAATGACTGGAAATAAAGAGAGGCCAGCATCACAGGAGTAGCCATCTGTTCACAGAACAGCAGCTAGCGTCTGCGTTTATGGAAGCGTGTGGTTCATCATACCTGTGACGGCTAAGCAGCACCTGAGTTCTTTGGAGACAATCTTACCCATTCATAACCACAAGATAGCTCTAATCAGTGCCCACTGATGTCTGGATAGTTTATAGTCTTATAACAAAGGTTGTTCCGATCATAATTGTGGTCCCCACCAAAGATTTGTTGTAGAATCATTAAATCTGCTTCTCATTTTGATTAATGCACAAATCTTATCCTACGAATTCTTCCTTTTAGTTTAACTATAAGTTGAACAACATAAGCATAAACCGGACAGCATAGCCTACCTACTTGGGTGAGTTTGACTTCATCCACAGCCTCCCCTGTGGCAGCAGACCTGGAAGTATGGCAGATGTCAGAGGCTCCCACTCCACTGCCTCAGGCAGAGCTCTCACCGGGGCTTGGCCTTACTGGTGTGCCTTCCTAGCCTAACATCAGAGAGCTGGCAAGGCGGGGACTAACAGCTGAAATAGGTGGGATTTTTCACTTTGAGATTCCCTGACACGGAACCCCCTCAGATTTGGTGTTTGAGAGACAATCTGCCACCTATTAACAACAACCTGATCACTAATATTTAATTTATTCTAACCGATAGCACAAAACCAATGGAATCAACTTCATCGGCAGAAAATTCTGGCTATTATAGCCAGGAAACAAGAGACTGTTCCAGTGCACGGCCCTGTCTATCTGCACCACCACCCACCGCTCCCCCCCAATTAATTGAACCTAAGTAACACAAAAAAGGAGGCCAAGTGCCAAATGTTGGAGCAGCTTTGTTTGTCAAGAAGAAATATTTTATGCTCCATTTACCTGAACACGCTGTATGTACTTTAAATGCCTTTTTACAGTACTGGTGAAAGTTTATATTTTTTTATTTCATCAGCTTAAAGCTCAATAAAGAGTAATTAAAGTAGACTTTTCATTTGTTGAAAACTAGTGACACTAGAAAAAGGAAACCTAATAGAACGGTCCCCTCAACCTGTTGTCTGTTGTTTTACTTATGGTTATCAATTTTGATTAGTGTTTGAGCTCAGTGTATTTCAAAAGAAATCTCTCTAATTTGTAAACTGGAATAAATGAATCATCATAATAACAGATCACCGTAACATAGGTGACTCATAGATAAAATCTAAATCTTTCTAACCTTCTACAAATAGTGACATGCAGCTGCATCCTTGGTAACGGTTTAATGAAAAATTACTCTGTAGGGAAAAATAAGAGCTCTCATTTGCGCAGGCTGGTATTCAAGATAACATTTTAGCATATGCCAAAAACATACCTCATAAAATGCACAAGTTAGTTAATTTGAACTATATTTAGGTTCCTCTTCTTGCTTGTCAATTTTTGCTTGTCCCCCCCTGCCCATCTTTTCTTGGTGTTGTGCTTTGCTCTGACTTCCTTGCTGCTGTGGATGGAAGTGTGTCCCTCCTCAGCATTATTACTCTAGTTCAATTTCGCCTTTTAAGGTGAAAGGGTGTGAAGGGGGTGACTTGTGCCTTTGCCTGCTGTACTCTGTAAGTTTCTCTGAACTTAAATTTAGGCGATTTTGAAGCCAGCAGACAAATGAGCTTTTTAGTCCTCATTTGAAACGGGTGTGAGTTGTCTCCCAAAGGTGCTATGATCCTAAAGCCAGCTAAAACTGCAAAGCTGTCAGTAGAACAACCACACACCTTTGTCACTTGGCTCTCCTCCTGTCCCCTCTGCTGTCTTTGCTCTAAGCCATTGCTGGCAGCTCCCCTTTCACATCGGAATTCAGTTCTTTGAAAACAAATACTAGCCTTAGTATTTTTTTGATTTGCGTTCTAGTGGAGAATTTCCAGAAGCTGCAGCAAGCTAAGGAGATTCTTACTAATGAAGAGAGTCGAGCGCGCTATGATTACTGGCGACGAAGCAAAATTACCATTCCATTCCAGCAGTGGGAGGCCCTGAGCAATTCTGTGAAAACGGTTGGTGGTGTCTAAGTGTGGGCCTTCAGGAGGAGCCTGGGGTGGGTTCATCTGAAGAAAACGGTCCAGTGAATGAGGGGATGAGTTACCACACTTCTGCTGCAGTGGTGGGTCTGGGGGATGGGAATACTGCACTAAGGAAGTTAAGAAAATTCAGGAAAAATTGCAGGACTATAGAAGCCCATTCACAGAAGTATTTTAGGCTAGTAGTTTTAGTGTGAATTTATCAAGTTGCTCCTTCTATTTGTATTATATGAAGTTTAAGTAATTTAAGGGCTGTTTTCAAATGCTTTGCTTTTGTAGGAACCTTTTGTTTATTTTCAAACCCAGGACCTTTGTATAATATATTCTTCTTTCGGTATATTGCTTATCAGATAGGCTTTCATGCTATCTGATTAAATAAAGAGCTCATTGCAAAATCTAGAAGGTAGGTTCCTTGGAACCCTGGGCTTCACACAGGTCTTTGGAAGAGCCCTGCTGGGCTCGTGGGGTGATTTGTGACAGAGACAGATGTTCTGAGGGTTGTTTTCTCTTCTAATTTTGCTAGTGAGATAATTTAGTAGCATGTTCCTAGTTGATCCTAATTCCATAATGTTTGATTTTTTTTTTCTGCCTTATTCAGTGAATGATAGTTACAAGTCTACATGGTCAGATTGTAAGGCAGGTGAATAAATGTTTCCTTTGCCAATTCTGCCCGCCTCAATTCTGCTTATGAGAAGTTTGAGAGCCTCTTCAGCTAAAGTGTTATGCCTGACTGTAACTGTTTGCTGGAAGTATCCCGTGAAGCTTAGCTCAGTTCCAAGCAGAAGTCATTCCTCAGACTTTAGTAGTAAAGTTTTCCAAATTATCTTGCTTTCAAAGGGCACCTTGAAGTCAAAGAGAGCTTTGAAAATAGACATTTTCTAAGTCGCTCAAGCCCTCTTAAAAAAGTGTCAGAAGTTATGACGGAAGAAACTGAATGAAAGACCCTTATAATTATTTGATGCATTTGTACATTTTGTTCTTTATCCCCACCTGAGAGAAGCTGTTCTCTCAGATGCTATTTGCAATATGAAACCATGCTTTCCCCTATCCCATTCACCTGCAAGCGCCTCTATGTGCTTTGTTTAACCATTTATTTCAACAATATAAGAAAGAAAAGAGAAGTTTATTAAACATCTTTTAAAGCATAGGAATTAATTCTGGTTTTGTTATTTTTTTGCATTTCCTTAGTCAATGCACTGGGCTGTCCAAAGTAAGAAGGACCAAATGCTGGAAGCTCCTGACTTGAATAAGACCAACAACATAACTAATGAGATTTGGACCCAACAGACTGAAAACAATGATGATGGATTGTCAGATGGGAGCAGGGAGCAAGAAGATGTCGCAATTCCTGATGCAAAACCACAGTCTTCAGAGAATCCAGACTCCCCAAGTAAGTGAAACCAGCAGTTACAGAAAATTGCAGTATCCAGGGATTGGCCTGAAACAGAGGCTTTTAGTCATGAGAAATTCTCCTCCAGAATAATATGTTTAACTGGTAGCTTTTTTAATGTGGTTTTGGGTTGGGGTTTTGTTTTGGGGTTTATGTTGCTTATTATTTATTTAATTTTGAAGTTTTCAGACCTTTCTTCCTCCCTACCCCATGTTTGCTCGCTTGTTTGCAAGTAAAACCAAAAACTGGGGAAGGAGGAAAAAAAAATTCTTCTTAAACCAAAATGGAAAGTTCAGTTTTGCTGCTATATCAAAATGAAAAAAAAAAAAGAAATTATTTTCAGTGTGGTTTTTTTTTAGTAACTTTAAAAAACATTAAATGAAACATTTAGGTTTGGTTTTTTTTTTAATCCAGCATTCAGTACTTATGCACAGTTTGCATCTGATGACTTAATGAGGACTAAAAATTGAGACTTGAAGGCTTCTTTTGTATTTGAACAGGTTTTTTTTTAAAAATAGCGCATGCACCAGAATAAATGTGTATTTCAAAAGCTGTCATCTGGCTAGTTAGTATCTCCTGTCTGTTGTTTAGGTTAGTACGCCTGAATCCAAGTTTACTTACCACAGCGACTGCCCTCTGTTCTGCTTGATCCTTCAGGAGTTTCATGTTCTTAGGCTTATGTTATCTGAGAACTATTATTAAACGACGTCCTGTCATTTCTTCCCAGCTTGATCAAACAGGAAATTAATGAACTGTGAGGGTAGAAAAACCTAATTTAATCCCAAACATTTGTGGAATGCAGAAAATAGATAAGAAAATTCTACAAACAAATGTATGTGAAGCATAAATGAAAATTTTCTATTTAAAAATTATGCCCTATAACATTATACCAATTGCTATTTTTTGGTAATTAAATCATCACTGTATGCTTTGTAAAGCAGTAAAATTTCAAAGAAAACATCCTCTTGTTTCCTTGTAATGGTGGGCTTTCTTTGCAGGCATCTTCTTTCTCATAATTTTTTGAAGTGTAAATTTAATTTCCATAGATTTGCATGTGAAAAATATCAAACCATCAAATGCCTACTTAATTTCTCCAGTGGGCATATATTTATATTAATAGATGTTCATAATAAAATATATTTATTTGAGAGGGCCTGTATGCACATCAGTGTTCGTACTTGATGTTAGGATATTAATAATGCTTTTCATTTTGGTCCAGGAAAATTTATTGTATTGGATTCCACTTTTAAACTGGGATATTTTCAGTTTCTGTCTGCTGGTCTGTAAGAATTATGGACTACAACTCCACGCAGCTATTTCAGAGAGTTATTAACACTAAGTCTGGTAACAGGTTTCATCTTCCTGATACAGGAAGATCACATTTTTTAGTATTGATAGCCCACAGCGCAGGGTCTGAAAAACTCCTTTACTCCCTTGCGTGTGGACAGGGCCATCTGTACCTTCCCTCCACACTCCTGCCTTTCATGTAGGTGGAGATTTGTCATGTGTCGTCTTCTTTAGATTAAGCAAATGCAATGTTTTCCTTTGTAAGTCCTATTTTCTGGACTGCCATCATTCTTCCCGTTCTCCTTTAGACTCTTCTCAGCTGATATACATATTGAAGTTTGGTGTTTGCTTGTGTTCTTGTTCAAATGGTGCCAAGAATACAGACGTTGTCCCTGCTAGACAAGAGCACTGGAAGTGATCAATTTTCTACTTACTTTGGGAGGGGGAAGATTACCAAGTATTATTTCAGACAACTTAGTTTTATATATGTTTTTAAGAATTTACTTGCCTTTCTCTTTTTTCTTAGGATTTTCAGAGGCAAATTACTGGCACTTGCGTTTCCGCTGGTCAGGGGATGCTCCATCAGAGCTTCTGAGGAAATTCAGAAACTATGAGATCTAAAATACAAAATAGGCAAGAGCGTGAGATCATCTGTTCAACAATTCAGTATTTTTTTTTTTTTGTCAGCAGTTATAAGTTATTTGTATTTTGTATTCATTCATTGTGATGTGAAAGTCGTTTGAATAAATGTCTTAATATCGATTTGTTAACACACATGCCATGAGCATTACAGATGGAGGTCCTTTTGTTTAATAATCAAACTTTAATAAGCAAAGCCCTTTTCAGTATTAACATAAAGTGATTTTGTGAAGTTATCTAACATCTTATATGTTGTTTGTTGTATTCTTAAATATTGTATAGTGAATAATATTTTTCTCAATACTGTGATGTTATAAAGAATGTACTCTTGGTAGACCCTAAAGTCAATGTTAGACTCCGGCATATCATCCATTTCTTCTGAAAGTTATATGATCTTTAAACAGAACTGTGCTTATTTCTAAACGATGTACTCTGGCTCACTTCTCCATTGCACTGTGCTTACTGTAGTCATTTCTAATGCACGCATACACAACACTATTACAAACTTAACTTGTTGGAGAATTTGTGATCTTATGATATAGGTGAAATAAGAACCTCCTTCTTATCCAAGAAGGTCACTGTGAGAGATCAAGCACTATTAAAAATCACTTGCTTTCTATCTTAATGAGTACACTTTTTGCACAGCTATTTATTTTGGAAGGCAGTTCCAGAACTTCACTTCTCCACTTAGCAGCTTGCTTTGTCTTAAGATCTATTGGTGGACAACTGATACCCCTTGTACATGTCCCAGCATTGTCCTATGGCTTAACAGACGGGGTCTTATCAGAGTTTTGTATGGTGAGTAATGAAGAATCAGGCCAGTCAGCATTAATATGTATAAAATCTGACATGAGAGATTTTTGGTACTTTCGGCAACTTTTCCAATTCTACATTGTGTTTATTTATTTTGTATTTGCTTTCTTCTTTGTAAACCTGGCTAATGTGTCAGGTTGACATTGTGTTTTTGTGCAGGCAAGTAATTCCATCAGCGACAAATAAAACTACATGCATGCAGAAAGGGGTTGTATACATTTTTTAAATTGAAATGCTCTACCCACCACAGACATCTCTTTTGGATTTCTTGTTACTTGTCCCCTCAGTGGGTAAAAGCTTAAAGGAGTCCAGTAACAACTCCTGGGCATCTCCATGGAAAGTCTAATCTGGAAACTACAGTCTTCTCCCAACATGGGAATGATATTATAGTGTCTGTCTCTCCCTGGAGTGACACATGTGGCTGTACTGCGCAGGGGTGTGATGTGCTGACTGACCTACTGTGCTTCTGTTTGGTGCCTTTTTGCTACAAATTGTAACACAAGTGCCTGCCAGTAGGTCCTGATAATACGTATATCTTATTAACCTCATTAGTTTATTTATTCTGGTGCCAGTTTTCTTTACAGGGGCTGATACCAGTGTTACTGCTGGTTGTGTTTGTACCAGTTTATATAAGCTCCAAGCGCTGGTCTTCTGCTGATACAGCTACATTGATCCTAGATTTGATGGTGTCAGTAGCAATAGCTTTTTTTAATAGCTATTTTTGGATAAGCATCATCCTGCTTATCCAAAATCTTTTTTTTTTTTTTATTCTACATGCTTTTCCCTTGCATATTTGGCAGTTGAAAAAATTATAGAGATAAGATTAATAATTCTCTGTAATATCTGCTAAATGTAATTACAAAATTTCTTCTAGTGCATGTACTGCTTTCCTTTGTATAAAGGTATTTGCTCAAGAAAAATTTTCAATCCATTTTATAGGGAGGGACCATAAAGGATGTCGAACAGTAGTAACAGAAGAAACTCTAGTTCCTTTGAAGGATACAAACTAATAGGGTACAATTTTTCTCTCTTTAACAAAAAGATGGAAGTGCAACCAGCTGGAGTACTTTGAGTCAGATGGCAGCTCAGATTCTTCTCTCCTGGTTTTGCTTGCTTGTAAAGGTAAAAGTGGGGTGGGTAGCTGGATGGATGAGTTAGCACCTAACCAGCTGCTTTGCCTTGAGAAGTGAGTATACAATAGACCTTTGAACAGCAAACTCATTTTTCATGTCATTAAAACTGATGTCATTATTAGCTAATAATTACATGGTTTGCTTTGGCAAAGCACCTCTAGATATTTGTTCTGGATGAATAATTGCAGATGTTTGGAAGCCTCTTAGCCCAGTGAAAGCTGATGGCAAAACTTGCATTTTGTGACATACCTGCTAGAGATCAGTACTCTAATTTGTATTTGCCCTACTGAAGCGGGCAGATTATTAACTGGTGCTCTAGTGCACCAATCTAATACAGATTTTCTTTCTATTTATATATACGTTTAACGTGAAAGGGTCCAATTTTCTGTATTTCTCAAATAGAGTTGAATTAACCTCTTCTTAGCAGAGCAAACCCAGAGGAAAGCAAGAGGGAGCTGTGCAGCCTGTTTTGCTTTTGGGACAGCATTGGTGTGACCCGACCTGTTGGCCAGTAAGAACAGTTAGCTGGAATAAATGGGCAGCCCAGTTCTCCCTCATGTTAGCTAGGAAAGAAATATGCACTGGACAAATTACTCAGTCTTAGATCATTCAGGGCTCACGCCCCAAGTATAAACTGTTTATCTTTTTTTTTTTAATATATAGTATTTTTATAAGTTTTTTTGCTAGTAGCATGAAAAGATGCAGTAAATGTCTCATGTGACATCATCCACATTAATGTGGTGCCTTGGCCTCTGCACTGGTAAGCACATAACATGCTTAAATATTAATTGGAGCGGGGGTTGTAAGGTGGGTCAGTCTCTCAAGCTCTGCAAAGATGAGATTAAGAGGCAGTAGAGTCAGGCACACCTGGTTTTTCAGTGGCCAGCACAGAACTTAACTTTCTTTACAAAGTGGAAACTGCTGCGAAAGGAAAGTTGTGGGGGTGGGGAACAACAGCAACCCCAGATGCTGTAGATTAGAATTGGGGTCCATCAATCTCAAGCTGGAGGAGAGGGCAGCTACCTGCAAGGGATGGTGAGGTCTCATTTTTGTCTTTAGCGCTTCCTGTGAGTTGTTTTGGTGGGTAGCAAAGGGTCCTGAACCTTCTGGGTATCTGAGGGGTCTCACTTGGTGTGTGCTTCTGCTATACTGCAATTGGGCATTACCATGCTTGAGTGCTTTGTCGGCTATAACTCTCAATGACTTAGCTTAGCTTGGTATGAAAATACACGGACCTGTGAAGTGAGCCTAGATCCTCTGGAGTGTACTCAAAACCACTTATTAAACTTGGTTGTTACTGGACTTGCGAGGGCTGATGAGATTTCAGCAGGAAGTTATGAGAGAGCAGGTGGGGGTGCAGGTGGATGATGATGATGATAAAATACAAAGACTAGGGCACATCGTTTAATATTGTGTTTCTAGGTCTCTGAAATCGTATCAACCAGTTTTGTAATATCAGAAATGAAGGAACTATTTAGTCTGCTGTTTACAGTGAAATTTAGCAGCTTGGGGGGGTAGAGGGGTCTAGAATTACATAAAATTAATATAGCTTTAGTTACTGCTGCCATTCCTGTTCTTGTGCAAACGCTGAATATATAAGATTGGGAATGTTCTACTTCTTCACAAACTTTTTGTTTTGCCAGTATTTGCTGAGTTGTTTTGCCAATAGTTCCCAAGTTTTCATGATGAATACAGATAGTATATGACTTAAAATCTCAGTCTGAGTAATGCTGGATGATAGGTAAGGTTGTTTCCTGAATGCTTGCTTTCCTCTTCGAGTGAGAGGGGGGAATAAAAAAAAAGAAGAAAGGGGCAGTTTATATGTTGTATAATAGAAGCAAGTATCCTGATGATTAAAACAGATACCGAGTAGCTTTAATTTCCTGAGTGTGAACGTTGCTATCTTACACTTTCATATCCTGAAATGAGAGACAAGGCTGCTGGGAAGGTAAGATGTGAAGCTGCTGAAATTACACAGCAAAAGATAAAGCAACTCAGTAAGCTGTCAGCCTCTGTCACTGTCAGATGGGGTGATATTTATCAGTTAGTCTATGCTGGGTATTTTTATTGCAGCCCAGTGTACACGCTCATCCTGCTGTTAATAGCGTTGCCAAGCCTCCCCCCGATGGCAGGTACTGCGTATGTCTGTTCTTTCACCTCCACTATATTAGTCTCTGCTCCCTCCCGTGCTAATGAAGGTGAGACTATTGGTGTGCTCTGTTTGTCCCAGCTTTGAAAGGCTTGTGTCTTGAGCCATCGCAGTGGTGCGCAATATAGACTGGGAACTTTTACAACTTTTAGGTCTCTGATGGATATCGTAACCTCTCACAGGTGATGGACACTGGAGAAAACACATTTTCTTTCCTCTCTGTTCCATCTTCACAGTGGTTTGCTCTTGCTCCCTTCTTTTGGTGGGGCAGTGAAGGAGAGGGGCTACTCCTAGAAAATGAAACTTGCTGCCAATGTTTTCAGGGTTTCCAGTCACGATGTGGTTCTCAGTGCTTTGGACAAAATTATTTCCTTGCTTTTTTGTCAAAACTGCTTCTCCAAAAATATCAAAGCACTCTTGGCACCAAAGGCCAAGAACTTTTCTAAGGAGATATAGTTTGACTCTTGGGCATCAGTCCTTACAGAAACTGGATTTACTTTGTCCGGGTTGTCAGAGCTGGTCCTTTACTAGAAGTTAGTTTCCATGGGGTGCCCAAATGTATGTTAGGAGGAGCTGACAATCCTCTACCCCTTTCTCGTAAACAACTTTGTATGAATGATATCGATGGGATGGTGGGGCAGGAGAATAAGCAGAAAGGTCCAGAGGAGTAAGAGACTGTTCCAGCTGGTTGGGCCTGGGTGCCTTTGGTGCCTTCTGCTACTTGTGGTCACTCTCAAAGGATATGAGTCTTCTCCAGAATTCCTTTGCCCATTCTTGGCCTGCCACTGCCATAGGACTAGGCTGCTTGCCTCAGCGTGGATCGCTGATGAGACCTCTCTGCTTAGCGGGCTGGAGGCACCTTGATCCCTGAAGGTACTGTCCATTGGGCCTGAACCTGGTTTGGGGGAGGAAAATTGCACCAGCTAGCAGAGATACAGAGCAGTACCATGTTGAGCCCATATGTACCTTTTGGGGTCTGGACTCCAGCACCAGATTCATTAATGGCTTGCTCTTTCCCACTTACAGCTGAGGTTTGAAGAGGGAAGCAGATCAGAACAGTAGCACTTTAACTCTTTGCTACAAAATGGAGATGAAAAGTGACAGGAGTCAAGAGGAGAGCACTGAACCCGGAACACTAGTGCTGCTGATGCGTATGTAGCTGTAGTAGACTGGCACTCCTTACTTACTTTCTTCTGTAATTACAAAAAAATAGCTGCTATTAAAACCATATGGTTCTTCCCCTTTAGTGCCTTGATGGGAACATTTTCATAAATCTTGCTGAAGGGTGAGGGTGGGAAATAATTTGGGTGTTCGCTGCTGCTCTTTTATTTTTCAACTACAAATCTTAGAGAAAAACAGTTTCAAGGAGAAAAGGTTCACTGAATGCAAATAATTCCTTAGACAGAGGAGATTTTCATTGCTTTTCTGACAGACTGGCCTCATATTTTTCAGTATATGTCTTTTGGTGTTGGTCATTTGAATTTCCATCCCCAGCAAGGTCCCAGTGAAAAGACATCTTGAAGTTGCAAACCTCCTAATAAATATTTATTGGGTTTGTGCTTTGATCTATTAAAGCAATGAAACATGTACTTTGGAAATGAGACACTTAAAGTGGTCAGTAAAAAAAACTGGCAACTTCTTCAGTGATGCAGTGGAAAAGAAGAACTTAGTGCAAAGCTTGCCCACTGTGTTTAGTATTTTGACTCTTTTAATACTGTCTTTTTATTAGTTTGGAATGCTACCCAAAACTGTATTACACAAAATAGAGCTGCTCTCATCTGTTCTAGATTACAGGGGTGGGTGGGATCTTCGAGTTATAAAAGAACAAAAAAGAGTTTCAATTCCTGCCTGATTAAACAAAATCAAGCCTTATATGACGAAAACAAGTTCTATTTTTTTTTTATCTGAAATGTACACACTCACTAAAAATTTTGATATTTTGCAGAATGACTAACATTGTACTGCTCTAAGCACACAATTTTAAGCTGCTGTTTGTTAGAATACAAATATGCTAAGGTGAAAGTAGGACGCCTACTGCACCATAGCAAAGGATGCTTAAGTCACTACTCTTGAATTTAAAAACTGTTTCTTCTGCAATGTCTGAATTCAGTATCCCTTGGCAGGTACTGTCACATGTGAGAACTTAAGGGGAATACCTAATGTTACGAGTTTGCATGTGTGTTTATGTCGGGTTTTTGTCTTGTCTTTACGAGGGAGAGGAGTAAAAAGTGGTTGTTCCTGCTCTAGCCTGTTTTGGCCTCAATGGAAAAAGCCTTTTTCTTATTTCCAGCCTTCTCTTACCCGACTTTGCAAACTTGTCAGCTCTTTGCTGATGCTGAGGTCACACATAGGAGGAGATGGACACAGCTGAGTGGTGAAAGGTCAGTTTAAGCCAGTCAGAAGGAGGGGATGGGGATGTGCGTGTGTGATGGAGCAAATGCATTGGGTATAGAGTAGCCTGCTGCTGACAAGACTTCATTTATTTTGTGTCAGCTGTAGGACCTGGGGGCAGGACAATGGCCCTATGGGCAGATAAGAACACTGTGTGTGACACATGGCATTACTTGGCGCAGGGTCAGCGCCTGTCGTGTTTGTAGAGGGACCTAGAAGGTGAGCTGTTGAAAGCACGCTGATCCCAGTGCACCCTTCTCCCACCTCCACCAAGTGCTGTTTGTCCCAAGAGTTTTAGCTGCAGTGCTTGAGCTTGCCCTGGAACCTATTGCTGCTTTGGTACTACTTTTAGGTCTTGACAGAAGCAGGGGAAGGGTGTGTAGGCAGGGCCTAATGAGTTGCAATAGGATAAATACTAGGTAATCCCTCTTGTTGCTGCAGAGGCAGTTTAACAGCGAGAACAAACGCGAGGAGTAAAACCCGCACGCTGTGAGCATTTAAGAAAAGCAGAAAAAAAACTAACCCCCATCGGGCCGCAGCGAGCAGGGTTCGAACCTGCGCGGGGAGACCCCATTGGATTTCAAGTCCAACGCCTTAACCACTCGGCCATCGCTGCTGCTGATGAAACATAACCGGGCGGGAATTCTTACCCAGCCTTCCGCCGGCGGAAGCTCCCGCCCCAAGCCGTGCCGGGGGCCAATAGGCGCCCTAACCTCCCGCGCTCCCACCCCTCGCTGCAATGGCAGCCGCCGCGCCTCAGGCCTGCCCCGACTGGAGGGCGCCGCCGGGGCTGGATTTCTTCTTTAAAAATAGTATTTGCGCGTGCGGAAGCAGACGCGATAGTTACATTTAACTGTGTGCAAGGGTAAAAAAAATATCTGCAGATATAAATCTAACTTGGCTTTATGCGTTTGCTGCTGATAAAAAAATACTAATTTCCCTTTTCCTCCTTTCCGGAGGGTTTAAGGGTGAGAACAGTGATTACGGACCGCTGGAAGCAACGGGGCTGGCCCCTCCGCTGCCTGCGGGCCGGCTGCGGCAACGGGCCGGGGCTAGCCCTCTAAGCTGGCGGTAAAGGGCTGGATTCACAGGGAAAATTTCATACTACGCATTAATGGTGATGTTTGGCTTTTTTCCCTTGCCCTTAACTGCACACGCTTCAGTGGTACTGTTGATATTATCTGTATATTTATTTTTTTCTCTCTTGTATGTCTTTTTTTGTTATTGTGGATATGAAAAAAAAAGTATCAGACTTCATTTAGAGTTTATGGTTGTGCTGTTTGCTGTGTTTTAGATTGTGAGGAACACTTTAAAAACATGAACATACAAAATGGTCCTTATTATCCTACTTTGTATCCCCCATCCTTCTCCGTAGTTTAGCAGCATCGTAATCTTTGTTTAAATTGTTGGTTGTTTAATGTGCTCATACCCAGAGTGATTTGGGCTGGTAGCTTTGGGTAAGGCTCTCATGAGCTGCGTTACGCCTGGTGAGATGCTGTCTCTATCCCGTAGTGTACCTGGTTTTGTCTACATGAAGATGAAAAACATGATTACACCGAATTTTTATGATTATGTAAATAGCAAATATGTGACGAGCAGAGTGAGGGAAAGTAGTGCCTTCAGTATGCCACATTACAGCCAAGGGAACTTCTTAAAGACCAGAAGTGGAGGCAGTCAGAGATCATGTTTGCTGGTGGAGAAACAAGTATTTCTCAGGTGTAAATGCCAAAAAAGACTTGTTGGGGCTTATTGTACAGAGTTTTAGTGTGTGGTTGTTTTTAATTGACTTGAGGACAAGGAGCAGAGCTCTTTACTTCTACCCTAATGGATCTGCTGCAGATCTTTTTTATTTTATTTTTTATTTTATTTTTATTATTTATTTTATTTTCTTTACAGAAAATAGACCACTTGAAATCTATACAAGTAATTTGTTTTAGGAGGATCTTATGAAATGCAAGAACATTTTTACTATTCAAAATGTGTCTGAGACAGACATTCTGCTTGTGAATGAAGGCCTTTTGCCACTTAAGGTTGTTTAATGACATAGAGAGCCATGCAGTCAATGGCATGTTACTGCTCCAGTCTTTTATGTTATCTGCACAAAGTTATTTTAACCAGAAAGCATTAACAGAAAACTTCTAAGTGCTCTGCATTTTAAATTTTGCCCACTTGTTAAGGACAATTTGTAAGTGGGGAAAACTCCCCTTATCTATATGAAATATGCCTTCCCTGCTTTTCCAGATGCCTTGTTCTGTTACTCTCATTGAAGAAATATGCAAAAAAAAATTCCATTATATTACTGGGAGTCATACATTAAAACATTCTTAAAGTCTAAATCAAAATGGTTGTTTTTAGACTACAGAAAAAATTCTTGCACTTAGTTCTACTGAAGTAGTACTTAGTACAGTGGTTTCTGAGAAAGCTAGACAACTTTTTCCTGTAGGAAGGAGGGTGCCTTTTAAATACTCCTTTTGTTGACTGAAATGTCAAATACAATTCTGTAGTGAAGAATTTTTGATAGCTTTTTTTATTAGGATACTTCTTTTGTAAGCTGAGAAAATATAGAAATTGTTACTTATCTACAGAGGTTTTGAACTATGTAAGGAAAATGTTCAAGAGAAAATGAGGAATCTATTACTATTTTACATGGGTTTGANATTCTTAAAGTCTAAATCAAAATGGTTGTTTTTAGACTACAGAAAAAAATTCTTGCACTTAGTTCTACTGAAGTAGTACTTAGTACAGTGGTTTCTGAGAACTCTAGACAACTTTTTCCTGTAGGAAGGAGGGTGCCTTTTAAATACTCCTTTTGTTGACTGAAATGTCAAATACAATTCTGTAGTGAAGAATTTTTGATAGCTTTTTTTATTAGGATACTTCTTTTGTAAGCTGAGAAAATATAGAAATTGTTACTTATCTACAGAGGTTTTGAACTATGTAAGGAAAATGTTCAAGAGAAAATGAGGAATCTATTACTATTTTACATGGGTTTGATAGCTAGCAAAATCAATGTGAATTATCATTAATGTCTGTACTATGCAGATATTCACATCACTGGAAGTCTCACAGTATTTGACCTCTATTCTAACAGCTGCCCCAAACTGTGACAGCACAATTCCTGTGTCTCGTTAATGAAGCTAATTGGCATCAATACTAAATTATGGAACCATATTTTGGAGTTTGTATTTGATCTCCTTGTCAAGATGTGTTTTAAATCTACTGAAAATTATGCTGGAAAGACAATTATACTCTGCAGCCATGCAAAATGCAGAAAACCCAAGCAAGACACAGCAAAAATAAATTACAGTGTGGTCTCAGTAACAAGAGAACTTATTTACTTGGAAGGAGAGGAGTGGTTATAGACATTGACTAAATACAGAGCTCAGACTACACCCAACCTTTGGATTCAGTGGAAATGCCCCCCCACACCTATTAGCAAATCCAAGCTGCTGCTTTAAACCAAACTTATTTGACATGGAAAACAGGGTTACCAGTCTGGGTCCACGAAGGGTAAGACCATGTCCTTCGGAGCACTGTATACTTGAGCATAGCTTTGTGTGTTGACACAAAGACACATGGACAGCTTATGAATTGTCTACCTGGAAACCCTTGGGTGGCTGACAGCTAAGCAGGAATAACCAATACATTTCTAAGATCACTGAGGTCTGAGAGGTTAGATCTGAAGCTTGAGGGAACACTTGAGTTCGGTTGTTCTCCATCAGGCCTTCCTTGGAAGGTGAAACCCTATAGCCTAACCATTCCAGGCCCATAGGCTTTTGCCAGGTTGCCATGACTTTTAAAAACACATCTAAAACATAGGTGCGGTATCCTGAGCCATGGGAACCTGGAAATAGACTCCATGTTCCTTTTGTCTCACAATTTGTAATGTCTTAACTTTTATATCTTGAATTTAGAAGCCTTTACTTCCTAGCAGGACTAAGAAGAAACTTGTTTTTTTCTTTAAATGACAGTTGCCTTTATTTTGTGTTCACATGAATCTAGGACTTGAGTTAAATGTGCAATTTCAGTAAAACATAATACATCAGGAGAGCTGTCTGACTTGTGTAAATGACACACAAAGTGATATATTTAACCAACTACATTCAATTTCATCTTGAAAAGCTGTGTCTAGTTAGAGAAAATTGTTACTTGAGCAATGCTAGAGTGACCTCCAGCGTTCTTTGTGCAAGCTGCAAGTAAAAGAGCAGATAAGATGTGTTGCAGGTACCAAACGCAGAAGGAGCAGGTTTAAGCACTTTCATATAACAATCTTTGAAGATAAGCAGCGATCAAAAAGGGATTAGGGAAGAATGGTATCATTTGGCAGAGCACTGTTTGAATTCTAGCACTTCACTATGAAGCTATTGTGTTCCCAAGACAGAAGGAGATCTTACTACAACACAAATCACTACAAATATTCTAACAAAAGCCTCAACTAAAATAGCATTGCAGTGTTAAGTCCTAGATAACGAGATAGGGAAACTCAACAATATCTAAAATAGTAATTAAAACCTCGAGATAGAAGCCTGAAGTAAAACCGAAACAAACTCCTACAACGTAATAAGAAGGTCTATTGACAAGTGCTGAAGAGCCTCTGCATGTACAGGTGTTTAATTAATAAAGCATACTGTCTATTGAACATAATCTTATTTTAAAGACCTTAAAGTCCAAGATATTTGGCTACCTTTAAGAGGCTGAGGCAACGTAAGCGGAGAGAGGCCAAAACTAAACTGGCCTCGGACAAGTTGAGCAGGATTGAGCTTTCCCAGCATTCAAGTAGGCACTTGGCTTTAGATGCCTCAGCCAGCTGCTCGGGTTGTCTTTTACAGACCTCAGCGAGGGACAGCCTCGTCCCCAGTGGGCAAGTGCTCACCTATTTCAGAATGGTATGAGCAGTTCTTGAGAAATACTTCCCAGTAGCCTTTGAGCAGCCCTGAAGATAATTAGATACAAGACTAAAAGCTTAACTAAAGCATTTGGTACATCACAGGCTAAACTAACAATGTTTATGCATACAGATGGTTAATTTGCACATGATGATATTGCCAAAGAATTAGTTCGTTATCAGAATTCATGCATATAACATTGCTTTATGAATGTATTGTTCTATAATTTTAGAATTCTTGAACCTATGGCACCTGTTTTTAAATGGGAATAAAAATTACAGCTGACAGCCTTCAGGAAGGATTGTGGTATTTAGAAAGTTTTCATAAACTGAAAATGCAATTATAATATACTTGCTTTGGAAATGCAAGCTAAACAAAACACATCAGTGCTTAGAATTTTTCTTCACAGCTGTACTAAATGTGAAGTAAACCTGAAAAAAGCTTTAGTATATCTCACGGGCTTTTAATGAAGATTTAACTGGTCAAAAATGAACACAGGATTAACAGATAAAATTTCCCAATGGATAAGTGTATTTTGGAAAGTAAATTTATCTCCCAAATGAATCTTAAAAATTTTATTTCTTAGTCATTTAAAACTAGCAAGAGGTGGACACTAGAACAGATAACAGAGAGAGAAAAGTATCGTTTAGGACTGTTATATAAAATAATGGTACTAGGATAGGTTTGCCCATGTTTTTTCATGTCTTTTCATGTAAGTAAAGAGGACAGATACTGCAAAATCTTTAATAGGAATATGGACAGTTTAACCAACCAATAGAAAAAATACTTAAATGATAATCAGCATGCAAATGTATTCTTCAGCATTAAATAATCTCTCTATTATTACTGCTTTCTTTAGAAATGTAGGACTGAGCTCCAAACACTTCAGTCCTTCAGTTTTCTTGCCTTTTTTGACCTCAAGCGCAATGTTCATTTGGTAATGCATATTCCATCCCTTCTCACGCATTTGCTCTCTGGCCTTTTACTTAATCGATCTCTGTCAGCTTTACAAATGCAATAGTTTCAACATTTATTCCTGTTAGAAATCTATTAATATGTTACATCTGTGATGATCGCAACAGAAAAATTAGATTAGATTCTGCCTGCTAAGTTAACAAGAAACACAGCAATGTTAGTGGAACAGTAACTTTGTGCTTATGTGTAACTTAGAATATTCAAGAGTAAATTTTACATCTCCCTTGAAGAATGTGAATTGATGAACCCAACACAAACTGTCTATTACAACAGATAATGCTAGCACCACTAGACTACATAATTTCATGTTTTCTTAGTGAAGCAGCTAATGAATAACAACAAAAATCATGCTGCATACTGAAGTACGTTTCTTCTGTATTTCTCTCAGTCTATCTATTAGCTTTATAGATCATTAAAAAAAGCTGAATGCTAAACCATACACTCAATAAAAATAAGAATTTACTTCAGAAGCCCCATGACAGCTAAAACTTTCCATTCGGTGTGCCTAAAAATGGATTTGGACACCAGTTTCAGGTACAGAATCAAAAGCTCCAAAAGTTCATTTTGGAGCTGCTATATAATCATGCTATAGCCTATTGTTTCATAAACTCCTCCACACAGTAGTTTGTTCATGCTGTGCTGTACACCCTTTCTCTTAGTCTGCTTTAGTCAAATTCTTAAATATAGAATTAGTTTTTAACACTATTCCTCTGTATTAAAACATTCTGTATTTGATTTATCCTAAGCTTTGGCAGTTCTTGTGGTGTCTCCAGTATCACTGAAAAGCCCTTTAGGGATCATTAGCTGTTTCCATCTATCTTATGCATAATAGATATATTCATGGTGTAAGACTGATGTTAAATGCATATTATTTCTGGTATGCTTCTTTATACAGTATGCTTACAATAATTTAGGATCATTTGGGGAACAATGATTTATTTAACTTTTCTCCAAGTTTTTGTTGCTAGTTCCATTAAGACGCTTGGAGACTATTAGATATGAATGCTAAATAAAATGAAAAGCTATTATTCATCATTTATAATTCTAACCACTATACCAAATTAACTTGCCTGTGAAACAGAGACCAATTCAGTGTGATTTTTTGCATGCTCTGTGAGAATTCTCCCTAATTAAGTAGTAGAGTTGTCAAGTCTCAAGGAGTTTGCATTTCATCTCACTATGCTTTCTGGCCAGATTTATTTCAAAAAGGGCCTAGGTAATTTTTTCATGACGTGGGTATGTTTCCTACTTCCTTTCCTAGTTCAGAACCCTGTACTGTGCTCCTCTTCGCTGTTTGTTATCAAACATGGTCAGTCCCTTCCCCTGATTTACGGTTGTGCTTCCTTCTTTTGTGGCTCCTGTCTCTTTGTTGGGGCTAGTATGATGGTTTTCCTTCGTCCTTTCCTTCTGTTTGGTTGACAACAATCTGACAGAAGTATACTAAAATTCCGTATCAAGGTATTGCTAGCTTGTAAAGTATTTTACCTGCTTTGCTTTAGTTGCTTGACTCCACATTTATGGCAGCAGGATCTATTGCTAATGACTGAAATGCTATTTCTGGCATGATAAAAGGCAAGCGAACTTTCAGTCAACCAAAGTGCTTAAGAATTGACACAATCTTATCTAGTAATCCTGCAGTGACATTAGAAATGTTGAATCGAATCCTACTATCTTAAACCAAAAGGCTATTTAATGAATATTGCAGATGTTTATCTGGATAATGGAAAGGATGAAACCCATTTATTTTATTGAGACTAAGACATTAATTACTGTCTGGGGGATAGCAGCATTTTTAGAAAGTTTTAGCGCCTTTGTTACTTAAAGTCAGAGCTCTGCTCTGGCTTCCCTTCTTCTGGTCTCCCTCAGATGCGAATAGTGAGTACCAATATGGTCTCTGAGACACAACTCTAATAAAACCTTCTCTGTCCTGAAACAGAAAGGTTCACATGAAATATGCTATTTTGCCATTTTCTTTTTCTGTTATGGATAGCTGTAATTTTTGTGAATATAGAATCTATTCTGGGACTGAACTGAAACTAGAGGATGCCAATAACCGCACGCAGATGGCTTAGGTCCCTGGTTATGACATATGGAACTTTTAATTATTTTAAACTTGTCAATGATGACAAAACGTGTTGCAGCATAATAGCTGCTGGGCAGCTTCCATAGAATTAATTGGTATCACAAGGTATTACAGATATTATCTAGAAAAAATTACAAAAAATTCCTGATAGTTATGTAAACCAAACTGTTCTTCTAGTGCTGGTCCTTTCTGGTCAAGGACCTAAGGCTGTTTCTGGTCAAGGACTTAAGGCTGTTGGCAGCGTAGTGTTGAAAAAGTGCAGATGCTTTTGACTGACATGTTCATTGTATGCAAACATAGCTGCAGTTTCCTGTGCATCTGTCTGGCTCTGCTCACAGATGCTTAATCAACTTAGTTAAAGCAACATTTTAAAAGGAGGAAGTGTGATGTCTGTCAACACAAGTATATGAATAAAGGTGTACTGTTTGCTAATCCTGCTTATGCAGCTAAATATTAATTTAGGTGTCTAAACATCCATGCATACCCAAAGAGAGGCATGCAATTTTATGTCGAAGCTTTCATTTAACGCTTGAAAATTTGACTGTTAGTTAACAGACTGCTTTTCCCTTTAGTCTTCTCATATGTTCAGTAATGGATCCTTTTTAGAAAAGTGCTATTAGTTGTACTTAAATTTTAATGAAATTATAGGTTCAGTGTTACAAGATTATAAAATTATATCACTGAACATCGTTACAGGTGTCAGTGCAGCCAAATGTTTAATTGCATTCTTATTTTTAAGTAAACAATCCTAGTAAATTTAGGCATGTGTGCAGCGCACTACTGGATTTGGGGCCTTTTTCCCTAATGCATTTTTACCAGATTTATTGGTTTTCTACGAAAAGCACATTCCGTGTTTCTACTTGCAACTGTTTTATACACACACTTACTACATTTTTATGAAAACAGAAACGAGGTAAGTGGATAGGCGCATACCTCTGATGTTGCAGGTAAGCGGATATGCTTTCAAAATCTAAGTATGCTAGATATCTTACGAAAATGCCACTCTGTGTGGGAAAAATACCCTCATAGTATTAGACCTGGCTTTCACAATGCATCTGCCATGCTGTAAATACAGAGTAACGTTATTTACCACCTGTATGAAAATAAAATACGCTTCTGGCTCCCATGTCCTGGTTTGAGGTAAAACAGAACCAATTTTGTTCAGTAACTTTGCTTCTTAGCTGGGCCTCTTCTAACTACTGAAATGAACAGCATATTGTGCAGACAATGTTCACTTTCTCAGAGTGATAAGACCAATGTTTATAGTTGATGCCCA